>VZDJ01000056.1:12652046-12867258 GCA_008694505.1 Cyanoderma ruficeps | reverse complement strand
GCCCAGCCCTGCTGGATCCTGCTCCCCACTATTGCTTCCTGCCTGACCCTAGCCTTACAGTTAGTGTCTGCACATCTCTCAGGGCTTCTGGTATTGTGTCCTTCATTAGCGTTGCTGCCTGCACCTGCTCTCAGGGAAACAGGCATGTCTTTTTGTGTACTCCAGAGGTTGTGGGGTGAGGGGTGGTGAGGGCTGGTNGTTGTGGGGTGAGGGGTGGTGAGGGCTGGTACACCTGTACTCTTGTCACATCTTGGACATCTCCGTCTCCAAACATGACTCAAACCGCCCCCTCCCAGCAGGTCCCACCCCAGCATCCCACTTTCATCCCCCCTATAGCTCCTTGCCCTCCACTTATCTCTTGGACATCCGGGGACGAGAAGCCATGTCTGGAGTCAAAGATGGCCGCTGTGCCCTCTGGGAATTTCCTGCTGTCACCAGGCTGCTGTCTCTTATTCTGCTACAGTAATGTAAATTAAACATCTATGCATGATCTTAGCAGATCCATTAGCCTATCGGTGGGGGGGTGGGGTCTCAGTGTAATACGAGTGGGCCACCTAAACCACACAAACAATAACGAGTTGTTAGAATTGCACTAGAAACACCACTATGTTAACTGCACAAATATATAAATTTTAAAACAGATGACCCAAAAAAATTCCACCCAAAATAGCCAACTTTTATTACCCCTTGTCAAACTACCCAATATAATAAAAGTAACCCCATGTCCAATCCCCTTAAAAAACCTCCAAACATATACCCAAAACTCCCAAATTTAAAAGAATGCAATATGGAATAAAAACTACACACAAGTACCCCTATTTATTAAAATCCCAGGTGAAGGGGGATCCTCCCTCATTTAAACAGAGGATAACAGAAAAGGGGCTCCTTCCCTCAATTTAAAATTTATTTTGTCCTCATAACCCCCTTTTTCTTCTGGGAGCACTGGGGAGGGATTAGCAAGCCAAAATTGAAAAGGCAAAGGAGAAAAGCCCCCCTACAAACCCACGCTGACTCTACTGCTGCTGCTATCCATCACACAGGTTTGTCCCTCGGGACCCCCTGAAGCAATGCCCAACACCTAAACGCCCCCCCCAAACCCTGTAATAGGATCTCACCATCCCTCCCGGAGCCGCACCGCAGAGCCCAGCATAACCTCCCCTCCTCCAGCAGCGCCATACCAAAGTGAGCTCAGGCTCGCCTCTTAAGTAGTGCCGGCAGGCCCCGCCCCCTCATTATCCTGACAGCTCACACCTGTGGCTGCTCTGTCTCCTCATCATTGTAACAGCTCACACCTGGGGCTGCTGCCAGTCCCAGTGTGAGGGCAGGGGCAGAGGGGACTTGCTGTTCAGTCCCTGGACAGTTCATTGTCTGCACCTGACACGCAGATCCACGGAGCAGATTTACTTTCTTCACAACAGCACCTCTCCAGCACAGATCCCACTTCTCAGACATAAAACAAAACAGAAATCTACCACAGGGGGGGCCGGGGCGGGGACAAGCCCGGGCCGGTGCCGGGGGATCGGGGCCGAGGCGCTGGGGCGGGCTCGGTGCGAGGCCCCCGGGCCCTCAGCGCGGGCAGGGCCGGGGCGGAGCCCGGGCCAGGTGGGGGCCAGCCCGGGACCAGGTCGGAGCCGATCGGGGCCGATCGGGGCCGATCGGGGCCGGTGCCGGAAGCGGGGCCGTGGTAGAGCCCGGGCCTGGGGGGCCGGGGAAGCGGGGCCGGGGCGGACCAGGGCCGGTGCTGAGGGCGGGGCGGAGCCCCCGGGGCCTCAGCGCGGACCGGGGGGCCGGGGCGGTTCCCGGGACCTGCTGTCCAATCAGCGCTGCCGATGCCTCAGCGAGCCCGCCAATCGCGAGGCGGGCGGGGATTCAAAGGGGTGCCAGAAGAAGCTGCTGTGCTATGGGCTCGGTGTGGAACTCTCCGGTGGGGTCCTGGGGCCGTGCACCCGAGCCTGGCCCGGGACCCGCCCCGCGCCTCTGAAGCCGCGCCCCCGGTACTGCCCGGCCCCGCCCCCGGCTGCCTCTGGGCCCCGCCTCACAGATTCCCGGCTCCGACCCGAACCCCGCCCTCCCCGGGATGGGGCGGGACCATCGCCCGAGGCCCCGCCCCTCTCCCCCGGACCGGCCCCGCCCCTCACAGCTGAGCGCAGCCCCGGTTGTTCCCGGCCGTGCGCGGAGCCCGAGGCGCTGAGGCGGGGCCGGGAACGGGACCGGGGGTTATGGTTCGAGTCCTGTCGGTGTCGGCTGGGGGTCTCGAGCGGTGCCGCCTCTCCCCCGGTGGGCGGGCTGCGGGTTTCGGGGCCTGAGAACTGGGACGGCGTTGGGGCCAGGATCGGGACCGGGATCGCTGCGGGGGCAGGAGCCGCTGCGGGACGGGCGCCGGGGCCGAGCCGCTCCTGCTCCGCCTGCAGCCGGCGCTGCGCTGGGGTCCTGCCGGGGCTCTGGGCACAGGAGGACGGCGGCAGCGATTTCCTCGTGCTGACTGGGACCGGCCGGGGCGCGGGGAACCCCCGTGCCGCCCCGGGACCCCCCAAATCCCGCCGCTCCCCGCAGTACTGGGGAATTTTTTTCCAGCGTTATCAGAAAATTCCTTATGAGAAAACCTGAAACTCAAGGATGCGGGGTCTGAGAGGAGAGGAGAGATTCTGGTATAATTTCAAAACTCATTGGGAAAAATAAATCTATGGAACAGCTCATTTCCTCTCCCAGACTGACTTGTGTGTGATCGTCTGTGACTCCAGCTGCTCTGATGGGATTTTCATCCTGTGGGGCTGTAATGACCTGCCAGATTCTAAGCACGACAGAAAATAATGGGAGAATTCTCGATCAGGCAGTGGAGCCTCTCAGTAGTGTCCCAAAGGTCCAGCAGTGCCCAGCATCTCTGACTGGAATTTGACGGGTCCCAGCACAGCCCCCCTGTAGTGTTCCTCCTCTGGAACTGACACTTCCTAGCATCCCTGACCAGGGTTTCGGGTCCCGGCACAGGCCACCTGGCACATCCCCCTACTTCTTCAAGGCCCGTTTAACCAGGATGATTTTTTGGGGGTAGGAGCACCCAAAGCCAGCAGAACTGACTTTAATCACTTTGGGAGATCTCTCTTTTCTTCCTCACCAAATTCCCACTGCCAAAACCCAGCCAGAGGTTCAGCTCCCCATCCTCTCAATCTCTCCAAGGAACTGGGCTTGGATTTCCCAATCCAACGAGGCAAAAATGCTGTTGTCCTTGTTATCCTAATTGCTGTAATTGCTTAAGAAATAATTTAAAGACCGTAAAGGAATGAAGAGAAATTAAACAAGAGCTGCCTGCTCCAAGGGCTATCCAAGGGTTGCTCAAAATCCTTATCAATGATTTGCTTTAATTAACCAATTCAGAGTAATTAGCACCACATTGATACAGTATGATTCTTTTTAATTGAGTTACCAATAAATGTTGAAGAATGTAAAAAATCTTTCTAAACCTGGAAACTCTTTTAAGAGATATGCAGGGCACAGCTGCAGAGAGTGTCTTGTGATTCAGGGGAAAAAACCCAAAGTTTTCAGTCTTTAGCATCTTCCACTATGTCATCGTTGACAGCAAACATGGCTTCAGCCTCAGGAAGACACAGAGACTCAGAGATTTTGCAGATCCTGGTTCACCTCAGCCTTTCAGCAGGTACAGTCTGCAAAGAGAGAGAAGAAAATGGGTCAGAATGGACAGCCTACTTCCAGAAAATCAGCATCATTGATAAAGCATTAAGTAGAGCTGGAAGAACTTCCCCAAAGGTCCATTTCCCTGCGGACTGAGGGCTCCAAGTCAAAGCACAGGCTGCACCTGCCAAGGGCAGACTATGGAAACCCCAGAAGTAAAAGCTGCTCGGCCAATTCCATAAAGCATTCCAAAATCAGGCTCCTGGGATGGACCATCTCTTCTCTCACCTTCAAACACCCAGAATGAGGTCTATTGCTGTTAAGCAGCATTCAAAAACTTGTTAGAGCAGAAACTGCCTCACAAATTACACTGGAGTAATCCAAGCTCCTCTGGCAGATATGTCAATAACAAAATGCTTTAGTTACTTGACCAGAAAAGGATCTAAGACCCATCAGTACAGGCTAAACTGGAGCACTACCTCAAAACAGTGCAGTGAAGATGGAAGGGAGAAGCTTTTCTAAGAGATACAGTGCTTACCAGTGAGGCAAAATGGGGAAATTCATGCACACTTGGGGGAGAAAACTTTAAAACTCACAGTAGTAAAGCTAAGTAGTGTTGGGTAACAAAAAACAAACAAACAAACCCCAGACCACTTTTTGAGATTATTCTTGCTTTCTACCACAACTGCTTGCTTTTATTGAAAAACACTAGGGGGAATAATTATAGAATAATTCACGACAGCCACTAAAAACCTCATTATGTGGCATAGAATATAAGGGAAAAAATCCAGCAATGCACAGCTCTGCTGTGACAACCTGGTGTCAGGGCCAAAGTAAGTGACCAGGTCAAACTACAGCTCCCTCTTTTGATTTTCAGGGAAGGAATTTTTGGAGGGCCTGCTGTGAGCTGGAGAGAAAGTCAGCCTTCTCAAACTGATGGTGCAGGGGATTGTCCTTCTCAGCCAATCCACAACTAAGTCCACAAATTTTCACCCCTGGAGGTGGAAAACTGAAAAATGTGGAGCTCTCACTCATCTGTTCCATTGAGCCCTCATCCCACTCACATGATACTGGACTCATATGTTCCATTTCTAGGATATGTTCTACGGCATGTTTCTTTTCCCATCTTCAAACCTGTTACTTGGCCTCAGTGTCACCATATATATTGATTCACATTTATCCCATTTTTGTTTCTTGCTTCTTTTACTGCTCCTTCCACCAGAGGCATAACTTTTTTTTTCTTGTCTTATAATATCTTTTCCATTGCCACTGATCACCTTCAGGATCCTTAGGGTGTCATGCACATGGGCATGGGCAGACCAAACAAAGCGTGCCACAGACGTAAACTGGTGCATGAGTTATTGCTACTATTCGCATTACTTATAAATGGCAAAGGAGGTTGTAGTTATTGCTACATCATATTACTATTCATAAAGCTGTTAATATCAGTGGTTATTTTTCAGACCATTACACAGGATATCGCCCTATAATTTCCTTGAACTTCTTTTTAATAGTCTGTTTCATTCTTTTTTAATTCTCCTGAGTGTTGTGGGTGGCAGAATATAAGCAGCCTTTGTTTAATTCCCTGCTTAATCTTGAAGGCTTGAATTACTTACCAAATCTCCTCCTTTTCTATCTCCTGCTCTATGTTATGCTAGTCAGTGATCCATACCTACACCAAATTTCCTGCCCATTCCAAAACTATGCAGATGATGATAAGCAGAGGGGGTTTTGTCTTGTTTTGGGGTGGGGTTTTTTGTCCTTTTTTTATTATTATTATTATAATAATTTAGAGCAGTTTATATAATCTATTTGCACTCTTACCAAGGTCCCCCGGCTCTCTAATGCGAGACATGGAACCTTGGCTGCATCAGTTCGCTGATAGAATTTAAGCGGGGGAAATGAGACGGCAGGAAGCATCTCACAGCAGCACAGATCCCGCCCCCGCTCGGACATCTTTCAGTAAAAACAACACAAGGCAGGGCCTGCCCCTCGCTCGGGAGGACGGGCCGCGGCGGTGGCAGCGTACGATGCGAGCAGCCCCGGCAACGCCGGCCGGACCACGCGGTCGCCCGGGGCAGGCGCTCCGCCCGCCGGCCACGACCCTGCTCCAACCCCGTGGCTTCCGAGCAAGCGCAGGCGCGGCCGCGAGGCGGGCGAGCAGCCGAGGCAGAGCCACGGCGGGGAACGGAGCACCGACCGGCCCTCGCCCGGCGCATTGCCTGGCCCCTCCTCGCCCTCTCCTCTGCCCCGGGGGGGGATGCGGCCGCGGCGGGTAGGAAACATCCCGCGGCCCGCGGCCACCCGCGCGGATGCGCTTACTTGGTCGGGGCCCAGGCAGTGCTGCCGCCAGCCGGGAGAGAAGCAGCAGCGCGGGGCGAACGCGGACACGGCTCGGACGGAACCGCCGGAGCGCACGGGCGAGACTCGCTGCCCGCCCCGCCCCGCCCTCACGGCTGAGCCGCGCTCGTGTCCGACCGTCCCCGCGGCGCTCGGTGGCGGCGTCGGACGGCTGCTGCTCGGAGGGAGCAAGGCACGGTGGCTTCACTCGCCGGAGAGGCAGCAGTGTGCGTCCGCCGATCCGCACGGCGCAGGCTTGGTGTGGCCAAAAAGTGTTACCGCTGGACATGGGGGCACAAAAGGGTGCTCGGTTCTCTGTTTCCAGCCTCCGTCCCCGCTGTTCCTGATCTCCAGCTAGGAAGAATGTGTAGCAAGGAGAGCGCCAGATACTGCGAAAAAACCCCAGATTTGAGAGCCTTGAACAAAACAGGAAAAGGAAGACGTTTAGTCCAAGCCAAGATTCCAGCTGTAAAAAATACATCACTTTTCAGGTTTCAGTTTTGATGAGTTACCCTATGTTTGTCTGAGAGTCAAAAAAAAAAAAAAAAACCACCACCAAAACCAACAACAAACCACCAACCAAAAAAAAAACCCCACAACAAAACCCCAACACCCGAACACATTTTAAAATGCCAACTAATCGCTGCAAGTGTTACAGCAACTGAGGAAAAAAAAAAAAAACAAGCTGCCTGTAATTTTTATGGGCTCTTTTGTTACATATGCGCCTAAAGTAAATCACCCAAATAATGATTTTAATTCCACATTAGTGCATACAGCAGTTTATTGAGTTTATGGCTTATGGATAGGCTTCATGAGCACTTAGTATTTCAGTGCTACAAGGAAGCAAGTGCTGAGCATAGATGTTTGCAAACAACAGTAATAGGATAATAAATTACTGCAAAGTAAAGACAAACTCTCAATGTCACAGACCTACTCTCATTTATGCAGAAAAAAATATCTGAATGCATTCAGTAATAAGTTGTCAGGAATTCCTGGCTGGTGCTGCAGTGGACAGAGACACAGCGGGCTATGCCTGAACACTAAGGGAATATTGTCATTGTTTGAGTCGGCCTGGTGGAGGTATTTCTTATATCTAATACTTTTAGTTTTCTTTAGTTGACAGCTGCAGCTGAAGTCTGATGATAAAGAAGTACATTCTGGAGATGGCAGAGGCTGGAGGGTGATGAAGTAGTTGTGTCCTTTCTTGCAGGGTGAGGCAAAGCCATTCTCGTCATCACCACAACTCACAGGAATTGAAAGCCAGGGAATAAGAAGAGGATTTTAAAAGTGCTCCAGTAGGATCTGAGCCCCTTAAGATTATATCACAAAAGTAACATTACTGTAGGTCTGTGCCTAATTCCTGCTTCTCTATGTTTTTACTACCTGTTTCCAGTGATGCTTGGTCTAGAGTATCAAAACTGGACAACCTGTTTCTGAGATAGATCTGAATTTCACAGCACATGCTCATCCTAACTAATGTCATGCTGCCTGCAGGCTTTCCACATTCTCCTTGCCAGGAAAATATCACACCTACTTTTAAGACATCAATACAAGTCAAGAACAGTTGTTGATCCTCTGTTCATCCAGGCATAATTTTGGAGATTCAGTATGGACCTGCTGGGACAAGCAGGGGTACCAAGCAGCCTCTCTGATAGGAAGCATGCCACTTCTCCCAGTCACCCTCCTGCATATTAGCTATTTCCTACCAGGTGAGAGGAGGTGTGCAAATTCCTCTGGCATCCGCTATTTTATGGCATGTGCCACCTGGGCACATTCCTCAGTATGCCTCTGGCAGCTGCCAGCTCTCAACACTATCTAAATAGGTCTCTGCCCCATAGGAATTTACTGATTTTCTTGTTTCTTCCCAGAAGATTGTAAGTGAACCTGATGGAACAAAAGGTGAAGAGATCATGTTTTCGTGGGTGCTGGTTTGGAGCACAAAATTTAACTTCAGCTCAAGACCCTTTTACAAAGATCTCCAAATACTGCCGAACTACAACAGAGGCTGCAAGTGAGTGAAAAAACTAACCAAACCCCTTTGTCATTTAAAAGACAGAAAGTCCCTAGAAGACAATTACATTTAGCAATCAGAAAAAATACGTTAGGAGCAATCAACACAGAAGTCCTCTTCTTTTTATGCTGGGTTCTCTACTTTCCTGTACCTTATTTAAGATTGTTTCTCTACATCTGAGACAAAATACAAAAAAAAGAGCAGTTTTTCTGCGTCCCTCCTCATAGACAGGAGGTGGTGATGTGTTTAAACACTGCTCTAGTGTACAAAAACCCTCCTCATATAACCACGGGGACATTATATATGCGTTTCACCTTCCTGCCATAAGTTACTTTGAAGCCCCTCTGGTGGAAACGCAANGTCACAAAAACCAGAACACAATGAGGGAGGGGGAGGCTTTGTAGGCAATACATTCCCAGTATTGTCTGCTCCTTCAATAGCTCTTAAGTGAAAGAAAAGTAGCTGTGACTCTTTTGACGTGAAACGACCACCAGTGGTACTGAGGTGTTGCTGGATGGGGGTTCCCGAAGTCACAATATTACTGTGAAGGAGTAGGAATGTTAGGTGTTTGCTCCTGAAAGCTTCTTTCTGTCCAAACAGGGACTACTCTGAGAGTCACAGGCATCACATGTGGTTGCTTTTATTTAGTGCCTTCCTGTTGTTGGCAGAGGTTTTCCTTCTTTGAATGACCTACTTCTGTCAAGGAGCAGAGAAGGAGCACATGTGAAGGCTCCTTAGATCTTTTTAAAACAGTTGAGAAGGCAGAAGTAGTGAGTGAAAAATCTACTATGGCGTTAGAAAGGCTTTTGTTTCAGTTTTATGCTGTAGCTTCTATGTCACTGGAGAGGCTGAAAGAGCTGTTTCCAAGTGAAAATATGTCCACATCTCATGTCTGCCATGTCACCTCATTTTACCACATTAAATGGTTGAACCCACATTTTAATTCAAGCTCATTGGTAATGTTGGTAAAGAAGGAGAACACCAGCAATTACAAGCAGAAAATAACATTGTGCTTACTCCTCTTTGTCACGTGCACCTGCTGTGCTCTGCTGAACCTGGAGGTATTGATTGAAGAGAGATTTGTTTATCCAAAATAGTTGTAGTTCGTTGCATGGTTTATCCATATAATTGCTCTGTGGTAACTAACCCTGGTTTCAGAATTTAGTCACCACATTAGGCAACCAGTTATTGGGGACCCGTTCTGACAATTTTTGACTGACTGGCAAAATTAGATGAGGATCCATGAGGAAAAACCTAAGGAAAGGGGAATTTTCTAGCTCTACAATCAGCTTTATGCCAAGTAGACAGCAGGAAATAATGAATAGTCATTGCTGTCTGTTTTAACTTATGTGATACTTCTCGTGCTCAGGAGAGAGAGAGTTAGTAGGCATTGCAGAGCCACCCTTGTCACATCCTTCATTTTAAAAGAAGTTTGTTTTGTGGAAAAGGCACAGATTAATAATTTCCATCATTTTGCCCTCTCTCTCCTCAAAGCCTTTCAGACAAACTGGTCTTTTCCAATAGAAATTCCTTTTAACCAAAGTGTCCTAAGTAGCTGCTCTTGTAAATAGAGAACTGAGATATGAGGCCATAGTAACAACACAGTCTCATCACAGTCTATTAAAATCTTGACTGAAGCTTGATACCCATCTCAGGCAGCAATATGCAGGGGCTGAAACAGCACTATTATCCCCCTTTTTAAATGATTAAGCTCTGGAATGGAGGCGACCAGGGAGAGGGTTTTTTTCAGAATTTCTTATCAGCATCTTGTTTACATGAGCAACTAAATAAGGGTCATACCACTCCCTTTCCAGGGATAATATAATTCATATATGGGTAATTATTTTCTGTTCATCTTGTGAATACATTGAGAGGAGCCTAAATTTTCTTTTTAGTTGATACTGCTATTAAAGAGAATTGGTCCAGAAAGAAAGGTTTGAAAACATCTCAATTTCTACAATTTAATTCATTTTTCCTTCTTTTGCCTGAGAAGTTTTAGAGCCAAACACCTCATTATAGTTTTTCAGTTGGGAATGTAATACAGCATTGGTGGACTCACTGCCAGTCACAGCTATCGACACAGTTTGAATGTCTCATACTGGGTACTCAGAGATAAATCTTAACCCAGAGAGTTATTTGGTTTAATATTTGTAAAAAATTGTTGGGCAATTTGCCATCTGCCTGAAGCACTGCTCCAATTTTTCTTTTGTTCATTATAAATTGGTATATAATGCTTTAAGGCAGATGGCACGTTTGTGTAAAGCAGAATGTAACAAAGGAAGAAATCAAATGCAGCGCTCTTGGCATTTGTTTTCCTACTAAACCCTTATGACAATTCTTCTTCTGACACATGCCTCATTATTTAGCTTACAAATTCATTACTTCCACTGTAATCTGGCTGAGTTTTGGCACAGGTATAGAAAAGGCTTGTGCTCAAGCCGAGCAATAAATAACTGAACTAGGAATCTTGAGAACTGATGTCAATAATTCCATGGCCATTTCAAAGCTCTTTGTGTTGAACCGAAATGTGAGATCTCCATTCTTTTATTAGCTCTCCTGAGACAGACATGATTGTTAATATTCATCTTCCTCTGATACGATGAGACTCCATGGGAACCAGCCAGATTAGAATAATATAATCATAGTAAATTGCTTGTGGCAAAAATTGTATATAAGGCCCCTTTAATACATACATTCGCTCTCTGGACAGCAACAAAAACATGATAACTGAATTAGACTTTTAACAAGATTTTAACAATTGATGAAGCAAATACAACCTTTAAAACAAAAAGTTCCCTCCCCCTCTCTTTATCATGTCTGAGCTGTCAACAGAGAAATCTGTCCACCTCCTTCATGAATTAGTCTATTTATGTGTTGTCTTCCTCAGTGTTCCCATTTGCTACAAAACTAGCCAACCTAGTTAATTTTGTTCCAGCATTATTAAAATTACTCTTACCATTGCAAATGTTTCCAAGGGAGATAATATCAATAACAGTCTCTCCCATCAGGTCCTGTCAGTTGCTGGAGGTGATTAATATTCCTGTCTGCAAGAAGCATTATATTGTTTAGAGAGGGCATATTGCTTGACTCATAGGCTATTATTCTCATGGTCTGGGATGAGTGCATTGTGATCTGCTATTATTGCTTTACTGTTTACACAGCTTGAGATGCTTCATAAAGCAGTTAGAAATAAGATGAAATTCAGATAGATCTAAGAAATGAGATCTTCTTACAGGAAGACCTTCAGTTGTTTTGTCCTCTTCATTCATCATGTCACATCCCCACTGACTGTTGCTCTCATCCTTTCCCTACCTAGGATGCAGATGGCAGCTGCATTTCTCTGTGTATGGCCGGTGGACATCTTTGCAAGGATGATCACAGGCAGTCTGCTGGCTCCAAAGCACCATGGGCTCCTTACAATTCTTTTCTACATAAATACCACAATGTGTCTGTGGGGAGCTGCTACTCTATTTTGAGAAAAGTCATTTCAACTTCTGAGCAAGAACTGTCTAGGAATAATCAAGATCAGTTTTTACTTCCATGGATTTTCCCAGGAATCCTTGTGATCGACTCTCACTTGCATAATACAGACTTGGGTGGAGCAATCTTTATTTTGAACGCAAGCTGTTAACGGAGTCTGCTCCTGAATGCTCGATTAAAGGTTCACTTTAATTTATGCAAATTATTACAGCACACGGGTTCAACCACAAGTTGCCAAGGCAAACCCAAGGGCAAATCTTATTTCCACAAATCTGATCTGTGCCATAAACAATGGCTGATCTGATTTTCCAGTCTGGTCTAATGCAAATGTCCAGGAAGATTTGTCTTCTCAACATCAAAGCCAACTTTATGGCTTTGAAGCATAGGTTGCAGATTATTTACATCACCTGCTTCTCAAGTGTTTCTCCTCAAAAATCTTTATGAAAGCAGGCAAACTTTCCTGTCATTATGCGGTCAAAGCTGCACAGGAAATGAATCAGGGAATCAGGAGTGGCAGGTGGATTGCCATTCAGTGACAGGTTGGACACAGATGTTGAACTCCTTGATATGCAAAAGAAAGTTCACTGCTTTGCAGCACAATAGGAGCAGCAGAGATGACTTCTTTAAGACTAAAGGACTCACTAACATCCCTCTTGGATATTTGTCCCTATAGACAAGTGTAGAAATGTCATTGAAACACTTTCCCCTCTAACCCTGCAACGGAATGCAAGCTGCGACCTTTGGGTCACGTATCCAGCAATGGGGAGGTGGCAGGGAGTGGACGACACAGTGGCAGAGATCAGTCACGATAGAGGATGGGGCTGGGGGCTGTTGAACGACTCCATGCTTAGGATAGGCTGGCTGTACCAGATACTCTCTAAGCTACAAAACACAGCAAATCCACTTCAAACAAGGATGCAAGAGAGGAATTCAAGCAACAGAGAGTTGTTATTAATTCTAGGTGCCTTTGCCAACAACTACACCGGAATGGTTATCTTTATTTAATTTTTTTGAAGATAATAAATTAGGCAAAAAGTGAAACTTAATGTGAACTACTAGATTTACTCAGGTCTGACAAATTAGTTTAAAGATAAATCTAAGAGGAAGATATCTCTGAAAAACATGACAAAACCCCCCTAAACCTTCAACGCCTTTCAAACAAACCAAAAAACCTAAAAAACCCAAGAATGTTTCATCTCAGTGTTCCCACAGACAAATGTTTTCAGCTCCTCAATTTGAAGGAGACTTCCTTTTAAAATCTGTCCCGAGGTGGAACTAAAGGCTTTGGAATAAATAATGACAGACACAAAATTGCATAAAATA
This sequence comes from Cyanoderma ruficeps, assembly GCA_008694505.1. NCBI lineage: Eukaryota > Metazoa > Chordata > Aves > Passeriformes > Timaliidae > Cyanoderma > Cyanoderma ruficeps. The sequence continues at coordinate 12,854,477 of VZDJ01000056.1, read as the reverse complement.
AAAAAAATTAAGCTTTCCATCCAAGTTTAAAAAAAGCAGTTTGGATGGATTTTGAGATGACCTTTCCTCAGTTGGACTTCTGTTCTTGCCCAAAATAGTCAGTGTTACTTTAGCTTGGGTGAAACCAATCTTCCACATATCCTCTTCACAGGCAAAACACTAAACTGAAAAATAAGTTTGGCCAACAGCACCAATGATCTTACAAAGTAGGAGAGCTCTCAAATACATTAATGGTATGAATTTATTTAGCACAATCACACCAAGATCAATATTTCACCAAAACCAGTGTGGAAAAAATGAGAACTACATTCTTCGTTTATTGAAGACAGCCAAAGTGACTGTTTGCATTTTACAACTTTCCACTACTGAACTAGAAGCACATCGTCACACTTCCCATCTGGAACACGTTTTTATAGTTTGATTGTAAACTCTTGGAAAACTAGGGTTTATAATACAGACACTGACAAGCCCTGAATATTCAGTGAATCAAATTCAGCACCAAACGCAAAACCAATTAAAATTAGGAGACACGTGTCCAGTAGAGATGGTCTGGTCACTGGTACAAGGAATCCGCTTTGGGTACTGCAAGGAGGACCCTAAGCAAAGCACTGTGTGTAACAGAGGCAACAGAGAAATTGCGTAGCTGGGATGGACTTGTAGGCTCTCCAGAACATGAAGGGCTAGCTTGGTGAGGGACACAAAAGCTGGAAGACACTCGATCCACTTTCATGTGACTTACAAGATGTATGGGCTAAAACTCTTCCTAGGAAAATGTTGTTCAGTGTTTTCTATTGCTGTACAGCTTATTCCATAGGTAGTAGAGACAATTTCCCATTAAAGAGACTACAGCTAGTCCTGGACATCGAAATGCAGAGTCAGCAGGGTTGACACTCCCTTGAATCATTTATAGGGGGGCCACCTAAATACAATCCTCGTATTTAGTGTAATCTTTTTGGAGAAAGTATGCTTAAGGATTGAGTTGTTTTGTTTGTGGTTTTGGTTGGTTGGTTGGGAGTTTTTTTGCCATGGATAAATTTTTGACATGAATTGTTTGAATATTTCCCCAGTAAATCATCTTCATTGCACTCCTCAGGTCAGCATGCCTGATCAGGTCACAACCTGAACACCTGAGTCACATCCATGCTGACAAGTCCTTCTGAACCTGCACAAACCTGCAGGAATCACAGATAAGCTCTCTCTCTTCTTCAGGCCCACAATGAGCCTCACTCACAGGGATGCCCATTGTCTGCTTCTTCAGGCTCTTAAAACAATGCCTGGTGCTGGATTTTGGTGGCCTTACCTGTGGAATTCTATGCTTTTCAACCCGCCTCATCATCTACTCCAGGCAAAACAAAGGGATACCAGAAGGTTCCTATTTAATCCCCACCACCAGGTTTTTCCTTTGCAGAGCTACACAGACATTTGGATATCCCTTGGTGTCACACTGAATGTGAGGTGCTCCTTGGGAAGCTAAATCAGCTAAACTAACTTAGCTTGGAAATCTAACATGAATCACATGTGAATTGCTCTGCTACAGGATAACTGTCCTTAACAGAGTTGAAGTGAGCTAAATCCAGACATTAAAATTGAAACAAAGGGTTTCTGCATGCTATGCTTGGTCTCGGGGTAAGAAGGAGGTCAGAGAGTGTCTACAGTCACTGTCCCTAGGCTCGTCTGTCTTGTGATGGACGCTGACTATACTCCTTCTTCAGGCTGTATGTCTACGGTACAGGTATTTGCATCATGCCCTATTTCCTCATCTGAGACTAAACCCAAGCCTTCAGTCTCAATATCTACACATATGGAAGCACCATACTGGTGTTTTTTTCTATACTGGGAGTAGCCAAAAAAAAAGAAAATGTAGAAACACGATGCTATTGACTTAACAAATCTTCACAAGTCATTAACTTACCATATTCAGCCCATGTGTTTCATTAAGTTTTATATGAGCCTGTCATGGCTATAAATAAAAAATTGTGCAGCTTTGTTTATACAGAAATCTGTATCTCTGTCAGCACACTTCACAGTAGTCTATCACTTGCCAGAGGCATGAAAGGTATATAAAATGCATCTCCCTGAAGATGACCACAAGCAAACCATGCTCGTTCATGTGGGCAGAAACAAGTCGTGATGCGGAAGCAGCAATATCTCAGTGTGCTGTTATGTCAAGGTGACTTTTAAGTTTCCATTCAGATTTTAAACCCACTAGTTGTCACGTTGAAGCACTACCACCTCCAGGCTCTGCAGAAAGGTGTTCCCTTTCATCCTTGAAGAAAAGGCAATGGCAAATATCTCCACTTTACACTGGAGACACATGTCTTTTCTGAGGCAAAGAATATGATGAACTAGTGACTATAGAAGGTACTTTTAGAATTTCATTTGCAACAACTTGTATACTTGGGAGAAGTGGGACAAAGATTTTGCTTTTACTAAAAAGGGTATTAACATTTCCAGCTTTGCCATGGGGCTTATTTTATCTCTAAGGCTTGCACTGGAGTTTTCCTCCACTGTAAGACATTCAGAGCTGCCAGTAGTAAATGTCAGGCACTTAACAGTGCACATTTTAGTGCTGAAAGATGACACCATTCAGCAATATTAGAGAAGGGGCCTCTAAATTTCTATTCTGGCTCCCAATGCAGCATGGGAAGAGCAACAGAGCATCACTGACTTCAACAGAACTGCTGACAATTATACTGGGAGACATTTCTCTCCACTAGTTGTACATAAATAACCTGTTTGAAATGGATAAGCTCTAGTCATGAGCTTTACCCTAACCTTCCAACTGACATGTACATTCCCAATTGGAAAACTGTAATCAGGCATTTGGCATTCAAACTTCTCTGGCAAAAGGAGGAAAAATAAATTAATCTGTAGAAATTGAGACATGTTTTAAAATTGTGTTCCACAAAAAAATAAGTCACATTCATACACAATATGTCCCCCAAAAAATTAAAACACAGCAAATTTGTCCCAGGAAGATAATTATTTCCCTTTTCATTGTCAAAGTTTCTTTAGGACAGCATATGCATTTTATTTTCTTTAATTCTTCTAAAAAATAATTATCAGTGAGTGCATACTCCTATAAGCATGTCTATGTATGTATTTATGTACACAATAATCTGTGTGTGTTAAAATACATAAAAGTGCATATGAGTCAGGGGAGGTTTACACTGGATATCAGGAAAACATTTTTCACTCGGGGGTGATTGAACACTGGAACAGGCGCCCCAGTGCAGTCCGTGGTCACGGCCTCAAGCCTGAGGTCAAGAAGCATTGGGACAACGCTCTATACTCCAGCGTGGGGTTGTTGGGGGTTTCCTGTGCAGGGCCAGAAGCTGGACTCAATGATCCTGGTGGCTTTCTTCCAGCTCAGGACATTCTACGATTCTATGCTTCTGTATTTAAATATCTGTACACAGTAAGCAGATTATAGTTTATATGCCTGAAAGTTCAGTTGAACCTTATGAAAATGTCATTGTCTTCAAAACTAGGCTGTCAACTAACAGAACACAGGAATTGTAAGGTTGGCTGGCAGCCAGGACATACCAATATGGTAGGATGCATTATCTGTCAGCTACCATGATCAGTCACTTAAACTGACTTCACCCATCAGGAGTTTAACTGAGGTTGATTACATAATAGAAATTAATGCAATTATGGGAGCCTGGTCCTTGGAGATGGCTGGAAGACAAATACAAGGCCAAATTCTCTTACAGTGCAATCCTGGTGAAGCCAATGGAAACCTGCTGAATGGAAACCTGTGTCCTATTGGGACACAAGAGCTGTGTACTTACTCGGTGGCAGTCATTCTTCCCTCTGGAGAGCACCTAGTTTATGCTCTTGATCTTTCCAAGAATTTCTGTGAAACTCAGGGCAGATGATACCAAATTTGTCTATTAAACCTCAATCCATTGTCTTTATGGGCAGATACCATGGTTTCATTACTGTGGTAGCAAACCTTGCAGGACTACACAGCACTTGTTACAGACAGAACAGTTCTGTCCCTGTCCCTGGATTATCCTGTAAGGAACAATTTTAGTAGCCAGGCTGTTAAAAGAAAAAGCTGTGTAATTCTTTCCAGGAAGTGTCTTTTTTGTCATTCTGCCCTCTAGGTACAGAGTCCTAAGCACTCTAGGATCTACTACACTGTGTCATTTTACAGCTGTTATGCTCAGAGGATGCTTAAAACTGAGCTATGGCAACAGAAGTAAAACAAACAAACAAAAACCAAAGAACAAACTAGCAGGGTGGGAAGGATGAGGAGGGGAAGTGGGGGGCAGTCATGAAGTGAGGGATGGGATACCCAACAGTATTTATCTGCTTTTGCACTCTGTTTCACTTCTGTTCAAGATGTCTGCTCTTTGGGCAGGAAAAATATATTTTTCCTTGACATGCTTAATTATAACAGCAAATAATAACAGCAAATTTCCAAGGAGGTTGCCAGGACACACTGCATCATTTATACATGTTCATACGTTATTCTCCCAAAGAACCTCGTTGTGGGTTTCAAATGGCAGAAGTAAATTATTGTCTTGCTAATTAAATCCACATAGGGACCTGTGCTATACAGATTACATTTCAGTTGGTTATTTTATCACTTTTTGCACTGTATCTGAAAAGCAGGCTTCATGCTAGATTAGTACAGATTGAGCAGATTAGTGTCTAGGTATGTGTGGCCAGTGTATGTGATAAGAGGATGTGGATGGATAAATTTTCACATATTTATCCCTTGAATTGAAATTTTTGCAATTCACTTTCCTAAATTCTCCTCGCTGTCCATCAAAGAAAATTATTAATTTATCAATCTATATCTGGCCTACAAGGAAACTAGAGGTTGTTGAAAACAATTCAGGAGTTTACCCCTGCTATAAATAAAAGATGGAGTACACAAATTGCCAAGAACATCAGCTGGGCAAGGGAGTTTTATAGGTAGATCATGTAAATCCAGTGACGTGCAAGTAGGAGAAAACCATGCAGTGAAAAAGTATTCCAAGAATAGAGACAGATATAGGAGTGCTGAATCAATGATGTGAAGCAGAAGATAATGAATGAATTTGAAAAAAATAGGAAATGAGCAAGACTACCACCTTGGTTTCATGCAGGCCACAATGGCAAAACATGACTATTACTAAATGCGAAAATTAAGAGGGTACAATAGCCAACAGAGAAGGTACTAGGGTCTGGATAACTTTTTTGTCCTTAAAAAAACCAAAAAAAACAAAAAAACAAANAAACAGGAAAAAGTAATCAAAAGGGAGTTTTAATGAGTTATAGAGCTATTGTTTACTGGGGTGGGCTGAAAGCCTGAAGCCCAAGCCTGAAGGACCTCGGTGACCCTGCACTGCCTCTCGGTGGCAAAATATTTGCTTGAAATTACGTCAAAACAACACAATGCGTGTGTCTGAAGGCCAAGGGAGTGGGGGGAGCGCTGAGAAAAATAGTGGAAATTCCCCGAGTCTCTGAACGTACCGAAGGCTTTCCCTGAAAAACAAGGCAGTAAACAGCAGCTTCGTATTCGTACATTCAAGCTGACGCAGGCAGTGTCTCTTTCGGCTTCACCGAACCGAAGGCTTGCCCTGCCAGACAGCCCCAAAAACAGTGGTACCCCTTTACTCCACAGCTGCTGAGCAGGCGCGGGCTGTGGGGGCTGATCGCCCTAGGGGCAAGCCTCAAAGGCCAAGTGCCGGCGGGGCGTGAGCTGCCGGGGTGTGTGCGAGGCCAAGGGCCCTCTGTGGCAGCCAGGGCAAAGCGCTACTGCCGTGGTCTCCTGAGCCTGCCAAAGTCACGGCTTCACAGGGGGATCTGGAAGCTCTTCTGGAGAGGGGCTGGAAATGGGAAGCTAATTTTTCCAAGGAAATAATTATAACAGAAGTGCTAGAGTTTTGAGGGAGGAGACTTCTGTTGCTTTCTCAGAACTCTATCCTAGGTAAAAAAGCACTATTGCCCCAAGGCAGCAGTTAACAGTTACTGTAGTGCTCACCAGCAGTTCAGTGGTATGTGTCTGAGAGTAGTGCCTACCTGGTCAGGGAAAGACAGTGTTCCATTCTGCCTGTCCCTATTGACGTCTTGGGTGGAAAAAGCTCTGCCAAAATGTTCGTGTCTTGGATTTAATGCAAGTCACGCACCAGGGAATTGGTATAGACCCCTCCAGTCCTCCCAAAAGCATCCAAGTAAGAGGAAGACAACCAGAATGAAAATAAGCATAAAGATGCAATGTTTCCCATGGAAAATGGATGCATTAAAATGGACAGCAGATATTCTCCTCCAGAAATAACAATGAGCTCTGTGAACTCTGCTCAGACAGCAGTCAGTGATAGCTGAAGCACAACTCGTAGATTTGGGTTATAATGATTCGGGTTGTAAAATAATAGATGACCTTCTCAGCCACATACTGCATAGTCCAAAGAATCTATCTACCTGTCCCTCACAGTAATACTTCCAACAGAACAAACTGAGCAAGGTATAAGCTAGATCCTTGGCAAAAGTGCAATACGTGTGATGGTCACGAGCTAGCTGGCCTGTCTAGGCATTCGTCTCCTGTATTTTACAAACTGCCTTAATTCCATTCAGTGGCACCATACGGTTACGCGCCATCCCAAGAGGTTCCCCTGGTAGCTGGAATAAACACAGTTTGCCGTGTGCAGCTAGAGAGAAAGCAACTCACAGCAGCTTTCCGGTTAATAGTCCCCATGAAAATTTTGGTTCTTCCAATACCTAATTAAAAAAAGGCTTTCCCTTTGTATAGCACATGCTGGCCAGCATGATGTCACTAACAATGCTTAAATTTTGTCAATTTTGGCACAAAAAATCACTTGAAGAAGACAGATGACAGTTATTTCCCCTACGGGTAACAGGGAATGATATTTAACGCAGTACTCAAAGTTTAATACAGGTTGAAAGTGCTGTTGACAAACTGTCAAGCCAGACCAAGTATTTTTATTTCACCAACACTTACTACACTATCAACAGATTTGTTAAGCCCCCAGATTTTATTTCACTTTCACATTTTTTAAAATTCAAAATAGCCATGTTTTAGCTGCACAAGATCCCTTGTGGTCATATGGCTTTTCAGGGAAATGTAAGGCAATAGCTTTGTCTAGAATCATGTAGTTTTCTATTCATTCATATCACTCCACCAAGAAGTCAAAGTATTTTAATTAGAAATAATATGTGAATTCAAGTAAGAATTTAGAAGCAAAAGACACCCATAAAGAAACTTTCAAAGTAGCCTCTAAAATGTAGATTCTTAATTTTTTTTTTTGCAAGGCAAATTAAAGATTCTTAGTCCATTAGCATGCACAGCACCTACAGCTGCCACTGCAGCTATATGACAGTATTTCTGCAGCTCAGGATGGAACAAATTTGAAGTATTTAAGGCCCACTAACTGCATCTGAAAATTTGGTCCACACTCAATAATATATGCTTGTACATCCTGGTTTTCTAGAATGTGAGGTCATAAGCAATACTTAAGACCCAATAAGGTCTTACACTGCTATAATTAGCATCTCTAATTATAGCTGCATTTGGTATATCTATGTCACATGTATTAAGAAGAAGCTCACCTTGATGTTGTACGTGTTTAATAAGAACCAAGGTGTTTGTTACAAGACACCCTGTTACAATTATAATCTACAAAATCTGCAATATAAGTGAGCTGATACGATACAGTTTTTCAGCTTTTACCATGCCAAAAACTTTAGGTCCATTTTTGAATTCAGAATCAAATTATGGATTTGCATGGACCTACCAGTATGTGTAAGAACATTGTGTTTCCGTACATACAACAGACACCTAGTTACAATCATTCTGAATATTTTTTGTCACTTATTCTTCAAGCTAACAAGCCCTCCCAAGCACTTGTTCAGCTGTCAATCTGAAAAACGCCAGCAGATCTCAAAACGTTACTTACAAATTAAATGCAAGACATAAGTTTGACTTTTTTGGGGGCATGGATGACAGGTATATATACATATATATACCATCTTTTTAAGTCAGCAGCAAAATAAAATTTACTTTCCTGATGAAGAAAAACATGTTTTGGCATGTTTTATATCTAAACAAAACTGGATGTGGGGAAAAAAGGACATATAGTGATAGGCACAACTACTGCCACCTTCCTCACTGATCACTCTCTCCTGCAATTGTGTAAAGCGAGGAAGTAAAAAGCTGGTAGAGACAGAAAAACATGCTTTTCTTTGAAAGCCCATCTGCAGAAATATTTATCAGCTGTTGGCAAAGCATATACAAAATAATATTCTCTTTTTGAAAGCCAGGAGCAAATAGGTCCTTTTTTCCCTGAAAAATGGAGGACATTGAAGTCCCTGCTCTTGGAAAATGAAAAACATGTTTTTCATTTGTTGATTTTGTGGGTTTTTTTACTGCTCCCTCAAACTTGATTAGGTCTTTTGCCACTCGAATCTGCAATATTATCCAGTGTATTTTTGCCCCTTGGTCAGTCAAAATCTTCCCTTTTTGTGAATGGATGTCACCAAAACTAACCATAGAGGAGATAATTTAAAAACCCACTCATTTATCCAGATGCTGTAAATAATGGCTAGATAATCAGCCAAGGATGTATACATAGGCAGAGGCAGGACTGTGTGCACACCATTCACAGTAGCTGGAGCAATAGGAGCCCTGGCAGACTTATAAAGGTCCCGGTTTTGGAGGGTGAAGGATCCACAGTGGGAGAAGTCTCTGTGGAATACGCCAGATGCCCAGTTCAGTCAAAGCCAATCTTTCCCTCATTTAATGTAAGCAGTCTGGCAGGTCTCAGGGTCCAGGATGGTCTTGTAAACTAGGAGTAAAACCCCTTTCACAATTCACACTGATCTCTAGAAACAGACCTCTTTCTTCCCAGCCTCTCTGGCTCCTTTCTCTTTTCAGTTTACAGCAGAGAAAGTTCCTCCCAAAGGAAACAGTTGTTTTCAGAGTCCTTTCAGTCCTCAACAGGATCTGCAAAAATGGATTTAAACTCTTCTCCCACTAAGAGATGCCCATGGAAGAAAAAAAAAAAAAGCTAGAACAAATTATTTTTCCTTATTTCCCCACATCATTTTCTCAGTGCCCACTATGCTGCAACTACAGAACTTCACAAGACTTGGGAGAATCGTTCATTATGACAGGAAGGACATTTAGAAAATTTGTAGAGCTGCAAAAAATGTCCCAGAACTAGCATGACTTGAATTCTAATTTAAAGAAAAGGTATGCAGAGCAAAACAAGAAATTTAAAGATGCCTCTGTATCTCTGTTTTAATAATAGGAAATAATCAGCTATAATCACCCCAGCACAAAATGGTTTTATCACTGTTGTCTTAACTCAGGAATACAAAAATCATGGAAAGTGTATGGTTCTGCCACGGCTAAGCAAAAATAGAGATGTTCTGGAGTGATGGGAACTCAGGTAAAATGTTTTCTAGCTTCCTGGGAAAAAAAACCCCAAAACAACAACATCCTGATTTTGGGATAAAAGCAAACTGCATTTATACATTGAGAGTATATAAGCTAGTGCTTCCATAGCTCTGAGCGAACAATCTGAAAAGTGGTGCAGGCTAAGAACCTGTGGACGTCTCCTGGTTGCATGCACTGAGAAAGGATATGCACTGAGAAAGGATAGAGACATTGATGACATTATCTTCCTTACTAGCATCAATTACATTAATGAATACATGAGAAAAGGGAGCAGGGAGAGGCAAACTGCTTCAAAGGCATAAGAATAATGAGGTACTATTGTGTCTTTTCTGTCCTCATGAATCAAATCACTTAAGAAAATGAAATAGCTTTAAACATTGTCACCTGATTAAATTTTGTCCCTTTTTTCTCTGCTTGGATCAGAAGTGGACTCTAGGAGCTCTGACCCAGCTTTAAAGGTTCATAAATGCTACCACCCAGCATATACAATCGTTGTGTGTCTTGTCACTTCAGTCCTCCACATTAAAATTCCCTCAGCTGAACTTTGTTACTCTCCTTTTGACACTCTTCACTGAAGATCAGAGTCTGGGACTGGTGTGCAGACAAGAGAGGAGGAATCAGTACAGGAGAAACTGCAGTATGGGTCCACTCTTTATTGGATGCTAGGGAATTCAGAAAGTTTTCTATTTACAGCCTGGCTGCAGGCAAGACCTTTAAATCAGACTTCACACTATGTTCCACTTGAAAGGCAACCATGAATGATGCAAATTTATGAGAAGTCAAGTTTCATTCATGCCAGGGCTCAGTGCTTCTGAAAGAAAGTACTGCCACAAAATGGGAAGAAGATACTCTTGCTCTGCTTTGACAGATTGGTTGTGCAAAGACTTTCTTGTGACTGTGTACACATTCTTCTACTGGTGATGTCTAAAAAGGTTCAAAATATGTAACTGGGGATTGATTCATTCAGGAATAATATTTACTTGGCAGCTCTGCCTAGAGGACATCAAAGAAGTGTGCCAAAGCAGGCTGCTCAGATACCTTCCACAGAGATATTTCAGTGAAATGAAACCTAATGCCAAAATTAGGGATGAAAGGGACCTTTACACACTTAAGCAGCTGTAATTACTTAGAAATGCTTGCTAGAGGCAAAGCCATGCAAGGCAGAAGAGAGAGATTTCAGTTTTGATGCTCCACATGAGAGGCATTCCTGAGTGCATTGGTTCCATAAGGTTTTCATGCATCCTGTGTTGCTTATTCACCAAATTACAATCAGTATTAGTGGAGCATCTCACCATCCGTACCAGTGCTCAAGAGCAAGCTCAAAAAGTTAATTGCCTGGCTTGGTGAGAAGTTAGTCAGATCTGCAGGAATGCCTGGCATCCTTCCTCATGTGTACTTCCACTTGAAGTGTGTTGACTTGCACTGCAGCAAGTCAACATGGAGTAACACCCTAGAACTACTTGGTCTCCTCTGGACATGGAAGAATAGAAAAAAAATGGTCTTGGTTGCCTATGAGAGAGACTGAAGGAACAAGGATGGAGGTGCTCAAAATAGGAAACTTTGGGCATTTCACAACTTTTTCATCCCAAAATAAGGATCCCAGCATAACTGGCCCCAGGGAATAGATATATCACAGGCAGTTTATCCCACAGTCCAGGCCACTGTGAAAAATGTTTCCATATTCTGATCACACCAATTTGTATTACCTCTCCTCATGCAGCATAACATCACCTTTTAAGAGCTAGGGTTTTTTCCCCAAAGAACAATCGATAGAAACACCAATTAACTGGGAAGACCATAGCAGCAAGCTTGTGTCTCATTACATTCTTCTCACATTTGTGACTAGGCTAAAACAAGAAAAGTCACATACAGCTTGTAATTAGCCTAGAACACACTGGTTTCTTTACTAATTTGGTGAGAGGACTGAAGGTGAGCTTCAGTCTTATGACCCAGATCAGGCAACTTTTCCAGATAAATTGCTTCTCTTGGCAAACTTTGTTTCTCCCGTTAAAAATCACTTGCAGTGATGGGACAGGCTTCTGAGTGTATGCAAATCATGGGAAACAATGAGAAAGGAACCTCTATTCACTACTGGCAATTCAGGTGGCCTGGGTTACAGCAGGCATGAACCGCAAGTACATAACAGCTTCCCCCGTTACCTGCTGATTACCGGACGTACAGTCATAGGCAAAATAATTAGTCTAGGTTTTGAAGGCAGCCACTCTAGGATCAACAGCATAGCTTGCTGGCAGGAAATCAGACAGTCTGAGGGGATTCTCCATTGCCGCATTCTACTGTCAGGAAGCATTTGGTGAGAAAGTGGCTGAATGCAAAGGAAAGGGTGACTTCTAAATGTTGCTATATCCTACTGCTCTATTTCCTTACGCCTAACACCAGAAAAATTACTCAGACATCCAAATTCCTCAGTTTTTTGGGTGGAGCTGACAGGAGCTTTGCATTTGCTGTGAAAAGATGATCGTGTAGGTAGAATTTATGTCCAAACCCACTAACAAGAACAAAGATTTGTCACTGTTTATCGTTTTCCTCTGCTGCAATTGCTTTTCTGCTCTAAAGTGCACTTTAACCCCCTATCAGATAGAGCTGACCTGCAGGCTCTTTTAAAAGTACCCACCAAATGAGAATTTTAGGGTAAAATCTTTTACACTCTCCATGAATGCAGAATTAGAGAAGTTTATACTAATTTCAGCTATGCTTCACTGGCTCTGCTGGTAACAGGCCTTCAGTGATGCAAACTGCAAACTATAAGCATGCATATAGTTTATTCCAGGACTACAATGAACTGCATTCAAACTGCAAGTGATTTCCTGCAAGCTCCACTTGTGACCACTAAAGGAGACTTGATGGTAAGTGGGAAACTACTCAATGAGCAAAGCATGAGATACCAATATTTTTTAGTCAAATGATGCTTGTACTGGTCATTAAAAAATTTAAAAGAGAGAGTGGCAATGTTGCCATGTTCAGTCACCTCTCCGATGCGAGTCAGAGGGGCAATATTACATATTTATGTTCCAAAGATTGGTGGCACAAGATCAATATTTAATCATGAAGATGAAAAGCATTTACAAATGCTTCCAATGAGTAGAATTATCATCTGCTAATTAACATCCAGACTGCTTAATGAGGCAGCAGTGTAGGCACAGAGAGGTGGGAGCTGTGGTGCATCAAGGGGCACTTTCCAAGCTTTCAGGATAGGTTATGGCTTGAATTATGAACTCCCACTATATCTGTTACGGCACCCCACTAGTTAATATGAGCCTTTGTCTGTGGGTTGCTTCGGAGACGGTTCCTGTATCTCAGGAAGCAGGGAGAAGAGAAGTTTCCTGTTTTGAAGAAGGTTTAAGAACAACTTTCCTCCAATCAGGCAGCAGATGCTTGGGCAGGAAATGGAGAATGCAGCTGCCAGCCCCACTCTGGGTCAGTGGCTGTGCTAATCAATGCAGCCAAGGTTTACCACGGCCAAAAGGGCCCTAGTGATAAGTAGGTTGCACAGTTAAAGTGAGGATTTGTGGTGGAAGGTGCCTGGACTGAGACTTTCACTGGCATGAGACCAAAACAAATCCAAATACTGAGAGGAAATGGGCGTTTGTCTTCCTCCCTATATGTAGCTTTCATACAACAGATTGCACCCAGTACACAGCCATGATAAAATGAGATGTGTAATTAGTTGTTGTGGTTCAAAACAATGGTCAGACTAACCATTATTGCTGTAACCTTTTCTGTTGTTGATGACCCACTGCCATTACATTTATTGGGGGTATCAAATGCATGGTCCCATCACACACAGGAAACCAGTCAAAATTTCTCCAGCTGGGTGAGGGTTTTTTTTCTCCCTTTTTCAAAGGAAATTCAGCAAGAGTGTTTACTGACTTCAAGAACTGAAATTCAGCTCTGTCCCCAGTGCTGATGAGTTTAAGCCAAGTCTCAGCCTTTTTGACTTGGTGACCAATTTTTATTTCACTGACATCAATTTTATAACTGCGTAACTTTTGATCCTCAATGGTATTACTCCTCACTTACACTTGGTTTTTTTGAGTGATGTCTGAAGCACCTGTCTGCCATCCTTCAGCTCCCAGCTCCCCATTTGATTCTTTGTGATGCTATTTCCTCTCATGCTTTATGTAACAGACAGCATCTGTGAGGGTGTGAAAGTCTGGAGAAAAACAAGTAACTGCAGTAGGCCAATCCATAAAAGTATACTTTCAGCTTGCCGGTAGAGCTGTATTGACATTTCCAAATACAGGCACCAAGTGCTTTGGAGGGCAGAACTAGCACATGCCATTGAGTAAAGAAAGACGTGTTTCTGGACACATCCTTGCCCAAGCTAAGTTACATTAAATGAAGCCATACCTGAGTAAGACATTGGTAAAAACTGAGCCAGGACATGAGAATTAGGTATCTGGGCAGTCGAGTAGCAAAGAAAATTTCCATGGCAGTGAGCAATGAGTAGACCCAAATGTGGGGTTTCTCACATTTGACTGCAATTGACTACAAATATGCTTTTCTTACAACTATACTAAGCAGTAAAAACTCATAAACTTGATGCATCAGAGGAATGTTGATGGCACCGTGAGCCTGAATGGAAACACATAAATCTCCATTCTGAGAGGACTGGTGCTCTTGCTAGGCGCCCTTTACTGAAAATGGTGAGTGAAGTAATCAGATGTTCATTTGATCAAGTGAGAGTCGAAGATATATCTGGAGTATTTCACAACTGTATTCCTTTGTAAGGAATAAAAACGCAGACTAGTTTTCCAGGTACTGACGCCATCATCCTCGTAGCCTCACTCTCGTACAGCATGCTGGGATCTGTACACATCAACCATCCGTCAAAATGTAATATCTCCTGTAGTCTGAAATGAGCTCTCTAAACTAGGTAACGGACAGCACGTTTGTGGAGTTAAGTCATTAATGACTGGCAACTGTAATCCCTTCTCTTTTATTGCAACATAGTGCTGTGAAAAAAAAATGTATGCTGGAAAGTAACAAACTGCTTGTAGGGGACAGAATTCTCATCATGTAGCTATAACTTTCCCATTCTTCTTTCTCTCTCCACTCCCTTTGTGCTTGTTTTCATTGGGCTTCTCTTGCCTTTAAGGAGGATGTAAAACCAGAGGCCAAGGCTATGACATATATTCAACACATTCTTTGCAATCAGTTTTGATGTAAAGAAAAACATAAATGTAGAGTGAAGGCAGCAAGAAAACTGTTTGTCATAAAAGATACATTGGCACCCAAAAATAGGAAAAAATTACCATTATATGTCAGGAAGTATTGTACTGAATTGTGCTGAGATGAGCAGATAATGCTGTCAAATTTTGACATGAACAAGCTTCGCTTTCAGAGACTTCTATTATAGCCAGGCAATGGGGTCCTGCAGGGTGAAGGATTTCATCTCAGTCTCCAATGGACATGACAACATTTGTTTTAATTTCTGTCTTTCAAAGAAATGTTCACCAATAATCTTTGAGATCTCATCGGAGTGGTTGTCCTTCAGCTTCCTTCTGTACCATGAACTCCCAAGAGAGTATTAACTTCACACTGAAGAAACTTGGAGTGCTACAGAACTACAAAGTTAGGACACATCCTACCGATGCAACTCCAATTCCAATGCAGCACATCTCCTGTGGCTCCCCGGGCCACTGGGGAATGCTGACTGGTCAAGACTCTTACTACAGCACTGCCTACAATTCTGTCTCTGAGCCTGACTTGGTGTCAGCCAGGCTTTTGAGCAGAGAGGAAAAAGAAACCAAGAAAGTCAGAGAGATGACATGCCAGTCACTGAAGGATATAAAGTTCCTTAGACACAGGAATTTGTTACCAGGTAGCAATGACATCTGCCTCCAGTGCTATTACATCACAGTAAAGATAAATAACTGAAAAGTATTTATCTACCAGTATTTACCGTATTTGCCTATTACTGTACTTGGCTCATCACAGCTGCCCATATTTTACGTTTAAATTTATCTGACACACCAAGGAATGCTTGCACTTATTAAGACATCTACACTTTTTTTCATTCTGCTTTAGTAAATTATTTCACTCCTCGTGACATGCAGCACCACTTTATTGCAGTAATTGAAATGCTTTTGTAGAATAACATTAAAGTAGGCCTTATCGGCACTAATCCCTGCCAATATAACCAATTTTCCCTACACATTCAGCCTTTCAGATGTCTCAAGCAGACTTACAAAGAGAAACACGAGGTATTAGCTACCCTATGTATCCTGTGCTATAGATCTACACTCTTGGGTTTGCCAGGTCACCAAGAGAGATGTGCTGTTGAACCACTTCTCTCTGTCTAGTGATTTCTTGGGTGGCATACTACCAGATAGAATGCACCAGGTACTATCAAAATAACATGAAAATAGGTGATTTTTCAGGCAACTAAAACCAGATGCATATAAAGATTTATAAAGCACCATTAGTTTCCAAAATTCTACCTGTTTGACCTAAAAATGACATTGGGGTTGTCATTTTGAGGTCAAACACACCCTGCCCCCTGCCCAGTACTTTTAGTGCAATGCCAGAAAATTTCTTGTAGTAAGGCCACAGACACCAAAATAGTGAAAAAGAAACTCCTAACCCCAAAATCCAAACCTATAAACCCTAAAGAAAAAGAGACAGGAGGGTGAAAGTTCATGAGAAATGCCCTGAAAGACTGCTTATAAAGCAGCAAACCTCATCTTGGCAAACACCTCTACGGAATAGCATAAAGAGGCTTAAAAATGACAATTAGGATGCATAGGTTGTGTATTATGATAGACTCTACAGGTCCATTAAAATGGCAAAAAGAGTGCTAGCTTATGATACAGTGATTTAAAAAGAAGACTCCAGCATGCTAGATAGCTCTGATCTAACGGGGCACTTAAGTATATGGAGTTACCTTACTTAAAACAGATTATATGCACTTGCTTAGGTTTAAACATGTGCTTAAAACATCTGCTGGATGGGGACCTATAAACTTATAACTGAGTTTTAAATCTGAGTTTTAAATTCATAAATTTTATGAAATGGGTAGTTGGGTTATGTTAATCCCTATTATGTTATGTAATCCTTTGTTAAAAGATATCTCATTATAAAGAACTAGTCAAAATTATTTTTTAAATACATGCTTCACTTATTGCAATAGATGACTTAAGAAATTAGATGTGTCAATTTCACCTCTCGTCAATTAAGTCAAGGGTTCTCCCTGGGGAAAAAGATTTTTCTGTTCTGAACTGTGCTTGCTTCAAGGAATGTGTTATGTGATGTGGACTCCACCCTTTAAAACCTTAATTGCAGGATATGCTTGCAAAAGCAGAGATTCCTCTTCTGGCTGCAAAAATTTGATTTGACCCTTAAGCATCTCCTGAACGTGTTTGCATGCATTCTCCTTCCCATTCTTCCATTTGTAATATAGATCATTCCCCATCATTTTTCAAGAGGATTACAGAGTAAACAGACAAATTTCAAGCAGTTCTTTTATGCTTCTTATTTGCCTTTAGCTACAAAATTCTCACAGTTTTTCATATTTCAGTACAGGAAATTACGCTCTGGATTGTCTTTTAGGCTAATAATAAAAAGAATATAAGGCTTTTGTTTGCTAAGTACTCTTTGGCTGCACAGATTTTCGGGGGTTTTCCCTGTCCAACCGAAATTGTCGTCTAATTGCCCATGCAGCACTTTTCGGTGCCCAAAATTCGTCCGAACTGCTCAAGGATACATTCCTTTGTGAAGAGTGTAATATCTTGTAGCAGTGCTTGGTTACATTTTTATCCACCACAAACCAGTTCAAAGCTCAAATCAATCAGATCTGACAAAACAAAGGAGGCAGCAAATCCAGGTGATACCCTGGCACCCTGCCCTTCAAAGTAGGAAGCAGATGTGAGCACAGGCTGTCAGAAATTTGTGAAAAGCACTCAGCCTCTACAGAGCTAGGTCACAAAATTAATCTTGGGTAATGGATGCTCCTTAGCCAGGCTTGGAGCTAATGGCATGATGTTCGGAGCAGGAGGTGTCTCCTTGTCTTAAGCATAGGGTTCCGCTGGAGCATTCAGCTACTTCCACTGAAAAAGTGCAGTTTTTCACAAATTAATTATTTGGCTCAAAACCTATGAAGTATCATGGTTCTTTGTCCTACAGCAGACCAAAAAAGATTTTGTGTGAAGGGCACTATAGAAATAGTACGTTAATTAAAAGACCATCTAGTCTATTTGCAAAATCCCTTTTACAATGACTGTGTTTTGATAGTAACATATTTAATCATTCTTCCATTATGTATCTAGGTATGAGAAAACTTTGCAATTTAGACTATGGTTTTCAGTTTATTAGGAAATTCCCCCAAATCCTGCAGCCAACATTCTCAATTCTTCTATGAAAACATGTTTCTTGCCTTCCTGCTGCCCTTTCCCTGCTGTTCAGTTTTTTGCAGCTGTTTAACCAAAAAGTTATTCTCCTGGAAAACATATTTAAGGAATATTTTTCCAAATCACTTGTACTGTGCTTGATTTTTTTTAAATTGTGCATTCTTTTTCCATTGTGTCCCATAAACTTTTCTCCGCCTTTTGTCAGATCTTAAATCTGTATTCTTGAAGCTATTTCACATGCTGCTTTCTATTGACATGTTATTTATGTTGCTTGACACAGACATCAAGGCTGCAGATGGCAAGAATAAAATCAGGGACCAATACATGAGGATGGGAGAAGGCTGCATGAGAGCTGGTCATAGGTGGACTAGGGAAACCCAATTCGTTCCCTGCTCCAGGGCACCGACCAGACACATTATGCTATGAGGGAATACATAGGCCTTTATGTCAGTCACAGTAATAATGAAAGGGCTGTTACTGTGAATTTATCCATCTCCAAAACCACACAGGTTGCAAATGCATGCTTAGAGCCATAGTGATACAATCACGGCCCTCTAGAGAACCACAACTCAGCATCCCTGGATACCAGCCTCAGTGGGAGACAGTCAAGTCCATAGAAAGAAGGGTTTAATTCCCATTTCCCTCATTGCTTGCTTTCTCTCTTGAGAGGTCTGCGCACTACAGTGCAAGGCACCCCGCACCCCATCAGTCACAATGAGACCGCATTGAAAGGTCAAGAAAAAGAGCTCTGCCTATACTATTGAGCCAGCAGGGTGATGTTAGCTATTTGGCCCTTTGCAAGAGCAGAACGGCAGGTAAAATTAAGTTTCTCTGGATGGTGTTAGCAATTGTCATCGTTGCTGGGGGATTTAAAATGTCAAAGCAAGAACTGACTGCTTCACACCCCCGCTTGGACACTGAGCAGACAGAACGTGCAGCTTCTCCCCATACCCAGCCTGCTGACCTGCAAGACTCTGGGCTTGCTGCAAACAACCATCCTGCTCTGGGAAGGAAGGGTCCCTCCCCGAATAGGGAAGCGAATCTTGAGGTCAGCTCAGCCCTCCTGAGACCTCTTTGCCAGGGGAGGGAAATGTGCCAAGTTGCGCTTACTTGCGTGAGAAATACCAGCCCCACTGGGAAATGTAGCAAGGCTATATTGTGACTCCATTGAGAGGCAGGGGGCGATCCAATTTTGTTTGGGTGTTAGTGCTGCTACCAGCCCGAAAACTAGGTGCCTGCATTAACCTCGTTGAGCCAGATTATGGATTATGGGAGAGGGTTGCAGACAGCAGCCTGCGGTTGCCTGAAACTGCTCTGAGCAAGCGTGGTTTGTATGCGAGGGACCGTGCCTGGCTCCTCTGCACACAGATCCCGCTTCCAGCAGCAGGTGCTGTCGGCTCTGCAGGGATGCTCGCGGTTAGGGAAAGACGCCCGGGGAGGGGCGGAGGCCTCCCCGAGCCTCGTTCCCTGGAGGGGTCCTAGGCTGAGGCGGTCGTGTTCCTCGCGGGAATGGAGCGCGCGCGTGTGTGTGTGTGTGTGTGAATGAATAGATTGAGGATGGATGGAAGGGGGGAAATTATGGAGAGAAGGGAAGAATGGGCAGGAGGAAAAGGCTGAAGAGAGGGAAAAGGATNAGGAGGCTGAAGGACCCCGCCGTGCCTTTAAATATTGGCGCGCTTGGGCATCCGTGCCGCATCCATGCCCTCCACTTCCCGCGGGGACCCCCGGACTCGCCCCGCGGCGGGCGCTGCCCGCACGCAGTCGGTCTTGCCCCGCCCGGTCTGGCCCCGCGCGCCGCCGGCCGTGCGGGGCCCCGGCGCCGCCACCGCCCCCCGACGGGCCGCGCGCGGGGCAGGGCGGAGGCGCGCGGCGCTGACCGCCCCCGGCCGGCACCGCCACCCGCCCAGCCCGCCGTCGGCGTCCGGCCGTCCCACTGCGCTCCCGTGCCCCCGCAGGGGCTGTAGGGCCGGGCGCGGCCTCGAGGGCCGAGGGCGGCGGGCCCCCGGGGCCATGCGCTGAGCGCCAGGAGCAACCGGCGAGCGAAGTTGGGGTGGAAGATGAACCACGCCGGTAAGTGCGCGGGCCCGCCGGGAAGGATCTCTGCTTCTGGAGATCTTTTTCCCGGGGTCGGCAAACGCCGGGCGGGCTTCCTTCCTCCGGCACCCTCCTTCCCTCGGGCTGGCACATCCCATGGCCAGGATAGCACCCCCTACCCGGGCACAGCTCCTCCGGGGCTCGCATCCCCCTTCTTCCCGGCATCCCCCTTCGGGGCCGGCAGGTTTTGGGCCGCGCCGCTGAGGCTTGCACCTCTCCCCCGGGCACCCTCCGTCCAGGGCCGGTCATCCTTTTCCCCGCGATCCAGCAGGTGCTCAGTGGCTCCCCGAGGCTGTGGGTGCCCCATTGCTTGCCCAGCCGGTAAGGCATCAAGGGCGGGCGAGGTTAGGTGTTCCGGGGACTAGCCGGCTGGCAGACCGGCAAAGCTGCGCTTGCTGAGGGACACGGCTGTGCGCCGATTGCTCCCTCGGATACGCTCAACCGTTCACGAAGTTCCTAGGGAATTTGCTGTGACTTTCTTTCCAAGAGTGTATTTTTGGGGGAAGATAATCTGTTTTGCAGAATTTGCTCTCTAAGGCAAACCCAAACCCTTCCTCCTCCTTTCTGTTAACTTTTCAGAATTTTTCGTTGATGGAAACTGGGAAGGTGAAAGAGGCAGAATAAGGGCACAAGGCATTCAACAGTTAAAACATAAAAACAAGCCACTGGAAAATTGGCGTAAACTTTAAGCTGTTCACCAAGATTTTCTGATTTTTAGGGCTGAGGCGTATGTGTGAGAAACATAACAATACAGGAAACAATTATTGCTAGCTGGAGTTATTTAGAAAAATTTAAAGCTGCTTCTAGAATTAAAGATGAAGAGCAGCAGCTCTTTTTTGTTAGCCCTAAAGTTTTCCTTTGTGTTTCCTTGTTCCAGGTGAATATTGCTGGGCGCCTCACTTGCAATGTATGGGTACATCTTGAAGCCCACAGATTTTACCGCTAGATACCTTGTCCTACAACTGTTCGGTGTTGGGAAACTGTTAATCGCTGTTTGCCAAAGCATAGGAACATAGGATTGGGAAAACTCTTTTAGGTCAGACCCAGCACTCCACTGTTGTATCAGTGTGTTATACCACTCCTCTGAGTTTAAAGCAAAAAGGTTCTCTTTCCCCTTGGAGTAGGGAGTGAGACACTTTCCTAAATATTTGGTGATATTTCCATTCTATTTTCTGATCCTGGTATGGACTGGATTCTGTCCATCCCAGGAAACAAACCCATTTGAAAATGAAGCCAGCCAAAAATAACTATAGCAATGATGCTCCTACTTCTCTTTCTTCATCTTTCCATTATTTAAAACAAACCAGCTCTAATCTACTCCTGTTGTCAGTGGAAGTGCAGGGTAAGGAATATCAGATGTATCCATTTGTAAAGACTTAAACTTTATTAGCAGTTTTTATTTTTTGGGAATGTATGACTGAATGGGACTGCCTTCATTATCAAAAGCGGCACCCGTTGTTACTACTGCTTTTATTAATTCCTCCAATTATATCCTAAACAAAAAGTTTTCAGGTTGCTCTCCTGCTACTCCTGGTTTCCAGACCAGATTCAACACCATTTATTCTTGTGATTACATTGTCCTTTTGCTTAAAAATAGTTCTTTTCCTCTTCTGGTGTTTACCTCCAGATTGTATTTATAGAGTGGTCATATCCCTTCTCAGCCTTTGTTTTGTATGTTTGCACAATGCAAGGAATGTCTTCCCCCATCAGTGCAAAGCAGAACTTCCTACTGAATCTGAAGGAGAGGGATATTTATTAACTGGCACAACCTGGGCACCAGCATTAGTTATCTTTGTATTATACTAAGTAGAGCGTAGCACCAGTAAGTAGAGTCATATGTGCAGGCATATATGGCAGCCTTGATCCCACAGAAGTTATGATAATGACAGACAGAAAACAGGAAGGGAGATATGGACTATCCTCAGAGATGCAGAACTGATATGAAAAGAAAGATGGAGCAATCCACCCAAGCCCACAAGAAATCTGTGGTAAGAGACAAGAGATCAGACCAACCTCATATATAGGACCTTGCAGCCTCTACTGATTTTTTTGCCCGGTGCTGAAATGATGCTGCCCATAGGAAAAATGTGCAGACATTAGACTCCAGATTGTTCAGAGATACAAGCAGCCTGTATATTCTTTCAGCTGCTACTGAAAGTGATATAGGAAAAGAAGGTATATGGACCTGACAGAGAATTTTAACCATCTTCTTTGGCTCTTAGGAGGCAATAGATAAAACCACAGGTTGTCTGCCTCAGTGTTAAGTTACTGTTGTGAAAACAGAGCCAAACTGGTAACATCACAAACACTTACAATTACACTAAAAAGAAATACATGGTAGTATTTTAGAACTATGATTGTCATGTACATGTGGTTTTTCATAGCTGAGTCTACTAGCAAGACTTACACATACAGTCTGCTAGAGGCAGTGAAAACATAGGAGAATTTTTAGGATCAAGATATTTTTGGTGCTGAAACATACCCCCTCCTGATTTTATTGCCTTTTGATTTTTTCCCCTTCTCCAACAGTGTTTCACTGGGGGATATTATGCTGTTGTATTATATTTACAGGTGACTGCAGTAAAGCTGTATAGTAACAGAAATTTGTAAGGTATTGATCTAATATCCCAGAGTCATAAGGCATTGATCTAATTATAGAGGATGTATTCCTGTAACTGTACATAGCAGCATTTTAGTTCTGCAGAGTGGGATGTGCTTTGACAACCCAGCTGTTAATATTGCAGGTATGACTTTTAAGATGATAAAATTCCTATGGGAATTGTTGGGACAGTTACTACTGACTGTAGGTCTGTCTTCACACTGTGGAGCCCTCTTGCTATATACAGAGTACCTTTGATCACAAGAACATATACTGATAAGAGAGGATAGATGTTTCTCAGACTTGCAGAGAACATGAAGTACCATTTTTCATAAATATCTCAGGCATCTAGGAGCCTGTTGATTTTGACCAGGACCTCGTATTTCAAGTTCCTGAAGTCCAAATTCTCAAAAGCCATGTAAGTATCTAATACCTGTTCAAGTCAAACTGGTACCAGAATCTGGACCGAAATCCCAATTATAGGAAGACTTGCACTCCTACTTTGTTTGAAAATCCTGTTCTGAATACCTTTTCCCGTTCAAGTGACTCCCATTCAATTGTTTTCACTTCTTATGTAATTTTTGTAATCTCAGACTTTTCTCCAGTAGTGGGAAATAAGTGATGCATGTATATGCTGTTAAACAAAGAGAACTATTTCTGCATCAAATATTGCACATTTAATGATATGGAAGAAACAACAATAAATGGAATGTCTCAATGGAAGAAACATGAATAAATGCTGGAGATACAAGCTGGAGATAGAAGCAAGGCAGCACTAGCTGGAAATAAGGGCTTCATTTTTTAAATGAACAGGATTAAAATATGGTGATACTAAGGTGTATAGTTCACCTCTTGCTGACTTTAGACCAAAATCATCTAGGAAATCAGTTTAACTTCATTCTGATACAACTATGTGAAATTATAAAGCTCCTGATCAGAGCTGAACAAGACTTTCTGATGTCATTGTCTGGATATTCTCCCTCTGAGAATATCTGAAACCTCCTGTTTCTCAGATACTTTCCATCTGTGGATTTCAAGTCCTTCTTCCTGGGCAGAAGCAGTGGCAGACAAGACTTGGTTTCTACCAGGGTTCTGGGTTTGGTGCAGTCCCATCCCATTGTTGCAATATTGTCCCTTCACCTGCCCTGTCCCTTACGTCCGAAAGCTCTGCAAATCCTTGAACAATGCATTTCTGCCCTCTGTCCTCAGTGCCTTTCCCATTTTAACATATGTCTGAGTTGAATTAATGCCAAAGGCATGAAGGAAACCCAGGTCCACTACAGTTCATTTGTCAGAAAAAGCTACTTGCAGCATCTTAAAAGAAGCCTGAACCAGACTGCAGCACCAGTCAAGGCTGGAACCAGTATCTGCACTGTGGAGCTATGTACTTTCTTGAGCCACTAGCAAAGACCATGGCCCTGGGACGTGTCTACACATATCCAGGCAAATGTGCAACCTCAGTGTTTAGTTAGTTCTCGGAGGTGGTGTTTCGTAGGTATGGTCCCTTATAAGCCTTAATGAAATGCTAGGCTAAATTTAAAATCCTAAATTTGAAAACATTTGGAAGTGGGTAGTTGCAGTATTTCTGGTAATACTGCACTACAATATGTATACTGTTTCAAAGAAACACTTGAACAGTGAAGGCTGCATGGGTTGATTGCTATTCCAGAAGAGCTATTCCAGGTGAGCTGCTAGACTACTGTTGACTGCTTAGAAACTTGGATGGGAGGAGAATAATGTAATGTAATTTCATATGGATCATGGCAGGAATAGAACTGTGCAGTGTTGCCTGAAGGAAGGTGGGTAAGGAAAGGAAGCGGTCCTTGTCAGTACGAGGAAGCACTGAACAATAAGGGGAGGAGCAGGCTAAAGGAATTTGTATTCCCCAAGAGTTTCCTTTTAAGCACAAGGTGGGTGTGTCTCCCTCCAAAATAAAATACATCCTAAAATAAACATGCACAATTATTTGTGAACATACAGATTACTTATGGTGCAATGTTGCATTGTGTCCATTTAGAAGTTACAGCCAGAACCTTTCAAGTGGGTTCAGACAGCAAAGGAAGCAGAAATTGAAGCCGAATGAAATTGTTGTGATAAAAGGCAAGAAGCTGTGCTTTCTTTTGTTTGGGTTATTTTTTAAACAAACACTTGCACTCCTCCCACTTCTTCTTCCTCACACCCCTACCAAAGAAAAAGGAAAATTGTTTAAGGAGCCTCATGAAAGGCAAGATCAATGGACAGAGTAGTTAGGAAAAATAAACTATGCAAGGAAACAGTAGTCACCAGTAGCTGGCACAAGTGTGTAAGAGAAGGACATGGCAATGCCTATTACCAGACTGTGAACAGGGTCCATTACCCTAAGTTCTCTGCCGACAGCAGTGTTACTGAAGGTAGAAGGAAAACCTCAAGATTATTTGATCTTTTTTGCTGCGGAAAATTATCACTGGAGGGAAAGTGGGTAATTGTTTAAGCTGTATTTCTTTTAAGTGGATGTCTCCATGGCTATTCTACTTAAAGGAAATGAGTTCATGTCATTATTTTATTTCAAACTTGTTTATAAGACAAAGCTTGGAAGGCCCTGGCATTCTCTAAAGTCCAGTCTTTTCCTCATTATTCACTGTTTCAGTATAGACGTTCTCTGACGAGAACAAGGATGAGAATGTAGAAACTTCAAGTTTTGTCACATTTCAAGAACAGACTGGTGTATCCTACTGTTGGATATACCTTCTTAGGAAAGGCCAGGCACTGCAGGAAGTGGTGTAGTACCTCCAAAGTGGTGGGTTTTTTTCTTGGAGTTAGTGCTAAAAATGTCTTATTATGGTGGTAAAGGTGTAAAAACTCAGTTTTAGCTAATAAAAAATGTCTTCATTTTGCTACTTTCATTTTTGCTTCTTTCATTTTGCCAGAAAGTTAGTTCAGGATGTTCAGTGATTTCAGTAACTGAATTAAAAGTGCAAAAGATAGATCTTGCTGGGGCACCAGGCAGAAATATACTAAACCCCCTTCTATTGCCTCCCTGTTTTTCAACTAGTAAGAGTCTTCAGTACTCTGCAGCCTTCAACTGCTGTTTCCAAAAGGTGAAATGTTACTTCAGCAAAGGTGGAGTGTTTGGCACATAAAGTTTCTGACTTAATGGGGAGGGGAAGATGAGTTACCCATTCTGTGATTAGACAGACACCCAGCAGCCTAAAGCAGCAGTGGATACTGTGAAATACCACAGTAACTGCAGACTGGTGAATACACAGTTCTCTCTCCCTCCTTTTTCATGAGTTAAGTCTCCCACATGCAGCTGTATTGGATAAAACTCCAGATACAGAATAATTCTTAAGCAGTATATGCCACAAGGCGTCTGCGTAGAACAGACTTTTTGTTCCTTCTGGGCTGAGATCGCTGATTCAGTTTTTAACTTAGATGAAATCTCTCTGGTGTCTCATAACTCTAAAAAGACTGCTTTCTGATTACATCAGAATGCCAAATTGTCAGCTTCTTTCTGAGTATCAGAAGAAATTTCAGGAAGGTTAAGAAGAATAGAAGAAACAGCCTTTTATGTCTCCTGGAGTAAATGAAACAAATAGACCAGTATTAGTTCAGTACAAACTACTCCAACGTTACTAGGATAACAATAAGAAGAGTGTCATGCCACCAAATATCGGGACAGTCAGAGAATCCTTTTCAAGCAGTTTGCATTCAGTATTTCTTTATTCTCAGTACAGTGCACAGCTCAGTTCTAACTGTCTGCACTTCTACATATTTAAAATCTACATTTCAAAATACTCTAAATACAACAGCACAGTAGCTACACTTCCTGAAACTTATACCCTGATTTTGGATTTTGGATACCATAGGATTGCAGATAGGAACAGTGTCCCAGCTTTTGTCTTTTGATATGCTGTTCTGTTATTTCCTGTGAGTAGGGCACGAAGATTATGCACAAAGAATTGTTTCTGTCTCTGTCATGATGAAATAGTCTGTCGTGTGCTTTTCCTTACAGTAGAGAGCTCTCCTTTTTCCACCACAGCGTGTAAATTAGAGATTTCTGAGTGCTTAACTATGTAAATATCTATTGATGGCTAGGAAACAGCAATAGGAGGAAACCATTTCTCCCTTCTTCTTACCATCTGTAACTATTTGTTATACCGGCTTCTTCACAACACATATTTTATCTCACAAAAAATCTCACAAGGGAGGATCCCTATTGCTGCCTATTTATGCAGTCTTTCAGCATTTCATTTAGTTTTTGAAGAATATTAATTTCAGGACCAAGACAGCTGGAAGTGGCTGTGGCAGGCAAACTCCTGTGAGTAAAATTGTGATATAGATATGATTTAATTCACATAGCTTCCATCTAGTTTATTGCCAATCTGCTTGATTGGCAGTATGTGTCAGCAATACCACTAGAAATACAAGGCTGGCCTTATGTTGCAAGATTAATTGACTTTTAAAAATACATTTTGATGTTTAGAGAAGCCTGCACCTGCAAGGGATCCTGGCATTTACAGGAGGAATGGAGGATCTTTTGACTAAAGGACTCAAGAAGCTGTACATTGAAAACAGAACTTGAGTTTAAACCAGTAACTCTCTTCATGTTTTGGGTTGAGGTATGATACGCCCTTGGCTCTGCAGCTGTACATCTTTCCCCAAGTGTGTTAGGGCTCCATCTAGTTCAGTTCAGTTTTGACCTTAAACTGTGTTCCCTGGAATAGCTACAGCACCACATGGAAGGACAGTCCATATGCTTTGCTGCTTCAACTCTCTTTTCAGAGCTCAGCCTTTTATTGGCTGGATTACTTCTGCATTACAAGTCACCGATAAAATGTAGTGCAGAATACATTCTGCTGGCTTTAATAAAAAACCAAGATGACTAACATGACTTTTGTCTCTTTTCTCCAGAAATCTCAAAACCACCATTAGCACCGAAACCAAAGATTATTGGTCATCTTTCTCCAGCACCTGTGTCAAAATTTTCTCCTTCATTGCCAAGAGCTGATATTCTTCATAACCCGAACTCTGTGTCTAGGCGTCCCAAACCACCTATTGCTCCCAAGCCAAAATTCTCAGCTGACACTGAGAGCAAATCCAGTGTTTCTACCAACAATAATTTAAATAAATGTGCAAATGGGAATCTGGTGTGTCTTGATGGAGAGCTGTGTGAAGGAAACCGATGCAATGCTGATTGCCTAGAATCTGGGGCAGATAATGAATACATTGTAGTTCCTGAAGCTCAGTTGCCCAGCAAAGACTCTAATGATTTGGAACATGAGCATGATCAAAACCTAGATTCCACTGTGGAAAATGAAGTCTCAGAAATTCCAGAAAAGGTAGAGAAGGAAGAGGATAACATTGCTAGTGATGAGAATACCAGTAACCGAGAAGTCATTGAAGATGAGCCCTGTAACTCTTCCAGTACTGCTGAACCAAGGGAACCAGACACTGAGGAGTCATCCAGAGAGTGTGACCGGTCCAAAGCACTTTGTGAGGAGTCCTTAGATGCCCCAGATGGGGATAACGATGCTACCAAGAATGTAGATGAAGATGAGGGTGTTGTAGGTGATTTTACTGAAACTAAAAACAGGCCAGAAACTTCTTGCAACCTGGAGCTGGTCAAGAACAGTAATAATTGTGAGACTGACAGTGATAACCTTTTGAATAGAGATGAGGAACTAATGGGTGATACCTATAGACATATCACTGCAATGCTATTACCTGCAGATGAATCAATCCCAGCTTGTGAGAAGGCAGGGCAAGAGGAGGAGGAACTGCCTGAGATTTTAGAAATGGCAGATGGGTGTCTAGCACATAACGATGACCACAGTGTGCATACGGGGCTTGATTTGAACATGGAAGGGGACTCAGAAAATGATGACTGCCCAAGCCCTGACCTGCTGCCTGAGGAGGCCAGTGAAGAAACAGGTCCTGGCTTAGAACTACGTGGAGATGAATCCGGTGTCAAAAATGGTTTGGCAGAGTTCATCCATCAAGTAGCAGCTGAAGAGGAAGTAGACCCAAATGAGCACAGTAAGACAAACGCAGGAAATGCCAGTGATGGCTGCCAGATCACTGAGAGGAGAGGTGAGAAGACATCAGAGGTAGCCTGTGAAGCAAGCAAAGACTCTGGGAAAGGGGAAGAAGAAACTGTGAATGCAGAGAATATGGATGATGGCTGTCAGCTTGCACCTTGTGAGAATGAATGTGGTGAGGAAATACCTGTGGAACATTCAGATGAGAATCTTCCAACAGAACGGGCCTCTCTGCATGAAGATGGTATGATTTCTGGTAGTCTAGGGATGGAGCCAGAGCTGGAAAATGTGACTGTTGAAGGGCATAGTGAAAATACGGTGGAAGCTTTTAAATCAGATGAGTTGCAACTCGAAGACAATGATGTGGAAGCAAACAGCCTCAGCAAAAGTGTTCCAAGTTCACCTCAAGAGGTCCCACTTGAGGAAGACTTAGAAACCTGTAAGCATGGCAAAATTAATGTAGAATGTGGGACCAAACATGTTTTGCATGAAAATCTAGCAGTCCCTAAATTGGTCGTTGTGACTGATGAATCAGAGGAAAGAAAAACTAGCAGTGATTCTCTAGATGATCCTTATGTCCTTCCTGAAGAAAATGAAATTGTCCATGATGTGCAGACTGATTTAGGAGCTGATCACAGTAAAAGGGGTGAATTAGGCATGGATAGTGAAAACAACTTGCTGCCCATTGATCGGAAAAGTATCGTCACTAGAACACGATCTCTATCTGGGAAAATGCCAGGCTATGTCCCAGAGACTGTTCCAGAAGAAACTGGACCTGAAACTGATTTACCCTCTTCCCAAAATGGGTCTGGGGCAGAAGACTTAAGCAATAAATCCTTTTCATTGGAAGGAAAACCAGTGGAAGCCAACAGAGCTTTACCAACCAAGTCAAGACGCTTTAATTTATATCCTCGATCTTATTCTGTTGAAGGGAGAGAGATACCTATCTCTGTTTACAGAGAAAGTGATATCTGTGTACTGGATGGTGTTAGAATAAAAAGGACAGAAGATAACTTATCTTTGCCTTGTGTCAATGGTTCTTCAGGTAGTTTTTCCCAGCAAAATCATCTCTCATCATCTGGCATATCTACTCCATCCTCAGTTGTTGATATACCACCCCCATTTGAACTTGCCTACATCACCAAAAAGCCAATCACTAAAAGTTCACCTTCACTTTTGATAGAGAACGACTCACCTGCTAAGTATTCCAAGAAAAAGAAATCTTCTTTTAAGAGGTTTCTTACTCTAAAGTTCAAGAAAAAAAGTGAAAATAAAGTCCATGTAGATGTTAATGTTTCTTCTTCAAGGTCCTCATCAGAGTCCAGCTATCATGGGCCTCCTAGGCTGACGGAGCTGGAAGGGAGGAGCCTAAGTAGCTCACCTCAACTAAAATCACATGTGGGGAAGCTCCGTGCGTCTGAGTCTCCCTCAGCTGTTCTTTTCTATAAGGATGGTAAAAGAAAAGGAACGCCCAAGTCCTTCAGCAGGAGTGTGTCAAGGGTGGAGTCCTTTGAGGACCGGTCCAGACCTCCTTTTATGCCACTCCCATTAACAAAACCTAGGTCTATTTCTTTTCCCAATGCCGACACATCTGACTATGAGAACATTCCTGCTATGAGCTCTGACTATGAAAACATACAAATTCCTCCTCGAAGATCCACCAGAGCAGGAACTTTTACCGAGTTTTTTGAAGATCCCAGCAGGGCATTATCTGCTGCTAATGAGAACGATGGCTATGTGGATATGAGCAGCTTCACTGGTTTTGAGAACAAGCAGCAAACCACAGACCAGGAAACAGAAAGGTACTGTAATAAATTATTATGTAAGACCTGCTAGCCTTGGCCAAACAGGCAAGGCCTTCTCTGCTAGATATCATAGGCAGATTCTCCATGTTGGCTGACTTATATCCCTCTCAGGAATTGCTTACGGGAAAGATTGGAAGAATACAAGATAAGCCTTTACCAGTGAAAAAAAAAATGACATCAAATTAACTCCTTACTTTATAAGTGGATACTGGATCCAGATCCTATGATTTGCAGGCAGAAACGAAAGAATATTCAAAAATATTTGGTTTGTCTAGTGGATCTAATTTTTGTGGCTGGCAGGGGAAATGGGGAGAGCTTGCTTTGTTTTTCAGTAAGAAAGGTTTCTGACTTCTTGACTGAATGAAAAGAGAGTGTATTTTCTGGAAGGGGTCCTGCTTCTTTTTTTAATTCCTGTCAATTTCTCAAAACAATAACGTATACATATTTTACGTTTCAAAGTACATCAGTTAAGTATATACCGGAAAATCCCAAATCATGAACTAATCAGACTAGACAGTGAATTTTAAAAGTTGCTTTAAGGGCTGTTATGGCCCTTGGATAGAGCTGCTAACTTATAAATGGATTAAATAGTTCTGAAATAATATGCACTGCTAACATTAAGAACAACCTTTCATCCCATTCCATTAGGTAATTTGCAAACAAGAAAATGTCTTTTTCATAGGAACATGGGAGCAATGCACTCAACACCTTTGAATTTGAACCTGTTGACAAATTATAGCATACAATCAGTGGAATGCAGAGATGTAAATAAGAAGAGTGTTTTCCATTAAGTTCATGTTTAGCAGGTAATGAGAAAACAAGGTGCAAGGCAAATGAATGAAAAGGAATGTCTTTAATGCAGTGCCATTTTGTTAGAGCTATGTGAAAAAGATAAAAATCTTATAAGTAAGGTTTTCATGTCCATTTGCATCCGTCATTCTCGGAAAGGTTTAATACTTGTGTTTCTTTGCAACATTTATTTTTTTCTGGTCGTCTCTCTTGTCGTTGTGGATGTAACAAACCATAGGCATTTCACAAACCCGTCTTGAGGTATTTTAGACTCAAGGAGTAAAAGAACTTTTCATTAACACCTCTGAATGAGTCTTGCAAACCATTTTTAAGACATAAATGATGTGGGGTAGTGAGTAGGGCATGAGAAAAGAGATTGCATCAAGGCTTAAGCAGTGGAAGCAAATGAAGCCGAGGGATGTGGAACATGGGCCTGTGGTTTAGCTCTTTGGAGAAAATGGCTGCCTGCAGTATTGGGAGCACCAGTGATGCTGGCACAGGGACATGGTGGAGCGCAGTGCAGCTTCACAGCACACCACCACCTCATCCCCAGAGCAGCAAAAGCTACATTACTCACTTGCAGTGGTTTGCATTTTACCCAGCACACTGACATTTGCTTTTGAAAAGGCTGACCACTCCTTTGTGTCTGTGAAACACCACCCATTTTAGATAGTTCTTGAAGAACCAAGTTAAAAATATTAGGCCTACGTCAATTGCTGTGACTTGGGCCCATTTATGAACTTCCTGTGGAAGCCTGTAGTTTCAAAGGGAGAGCCAATCCAAACTGGTTCAGGAAGTCTCAAGGTCAAGGCATGAACATAATTCTTCAGCCTGCTGCTTGTTGTGCATGCAGTTTTACTATTGGGGGTGAAATGGAGGCTAGGCTCCTGTACAGCCCCTTTATCAAGATAACCAGGGTGGAGGGGAAGAGCACCGGGCAGACGTAATTACTGCTGAGATAGCTATTATTTGCTGTATTTGTCAGCATGTTTTAGACAAAGACATGCCTGAAAAGCTTTGATGAAATGTAAATGCGCATTCTGTGTACATACACATCCAGTGGCATAACAAACTTGAAGAAACAGTGTATGATCTAATTGTAAAGCAAAGCAAAGTGTACAAGCAAGTGCACCTATTTACACATGCATACATGATGTATGGACATGGATGTTATACTTGCTGCTGAAGTAGTTTGGCCTAAAATGCCTTACCATGGATTTAAGATTTCCAGTAAGAATACCTGTCAAACATACCTCTACCACAACCACACAGGAATAAAAAATTCTTTGAACTGCAGCTTGCTCATGTCCAGAGGCTTTTTTTAACTGTTTGAGAGTACAAGTGTGCTGGATTAAACCCCTGAAATACTTGGTATTTGAGCCCATGAAGAATTTGTGTATTCACCTGTAGAGCATTTGTTTAGCATCTGGTGATACCTTATGGAATTGCTACATTGTTGATGAATAGCCAAGTACAACTCTTCTATCACACTTCAGAGAACAGAATGTGAATGTTATAAAAGATTATTATAAACCAGGAACCTCCCTCCTGTGTATGGCTGGGGAACAGCAGGGTGGGAGGGGACTTCACAGAAACTCTGATGAGAAGATTCACCATTTAATTTTCTTGCTTAAAAGGACAGACAGTTGAAGTGTGCTGCTATGCAGCTAGCAGCAGAATCCTAACAGCAATACCAAGATTTTAATCAGCTGTGAGAAATACAGCTGTGGTATTTCATCAGATGGGCACAGAGAATGGCCACTAGAAACGCCTGAAGCCTGTCACTCCTTGGATAGAAAATGCACCTGAAGCAATAGGTACAGCTAAAGCACCTGATTGTTTTTTATACAGGTGCAACCTCCCCCTTCCTATGACAATTAATTCAGGCGAAGTGTGGCCCAAAGAAAACCATAAGGCTATAGTTGTTTCTGTCTCAACAAAGAGCAAATGAGGGGGAAGCATTCTAGAGATAACCAAAATAACCTCTAGAGTGGTTGTGAAAAGAGAAGCAACACCAAATTTCCAGATGTTTCTGACATTTTTTAGAAGATAGGGGCAGGAAAATGACACATAGTTTGTTAGCTGGTTTTGACCCATGCAGCACTTGCCCATATGCTGACCATAACAAGACTTCTCATCCCGGTGGGCAGTCCAGTTACCATATTCTGAAACTCAAGGAGAATTTTGTCAAGAAGATAAAATCTGCTCATGCTTTGTTTTTCTGCTTGTCCTAGCTAGAGCTGCTCAGTACAGGCATGGCTGTCAGAGAATATCTAAAAAAGATACATCCAACAGAGTTCAAGCTGTCTTTTGGCTCACTGCTATGTATGATAATAGCAATGTTGCTGGCATTACCCTGCATTTGTAATAAAAGCGAGCTATATGTATACTGGAGACAAATCTAGGCAAAGCAGGCTTTGAGCTACAGATTCAGCATAGATTTTACATAACTGTTTTGGGAAAGATTTTTCCATCTGTTCCTTTTCTTGCTTTTGCAGGAAAACAAATCCTAGCTGTTGATTCCACTCAGTTCCTAGTTCTCTCCTTCTTAAATCCCTGCTCTGTGACTACACTAAGCTAGCATGCACCCATAGCATTGATGAGAAGCTTTACAAGAGACAGAATTTTGGTTTTCTAAGTCTAGCATTTCCCAGGGCTGGTGATATGTTAATGTTTGCTATGGAGGTTGCACAGAAGTGGTCTACAATGGGGCTTAGCTCCTTTAAAGACCTGTATGGATCAGTTGTGTGGAATTTTGCTGACAATCATTAAGCTGAAGAGAACCAAAGTGATCATGACCATTGTGAGAGGTTTTTTTAAGAAATATATATATATTTTTAAATCACTTATAAAAATCTCTACATAGGTCTTCTTTATGTCAGTGTGAAACGTGCTGTGCTCTAGATGTTGTAAATGGGAGAAAGTCCCATAAAAATGCTGTCACAGAGGAAAGGAGGATCAGG
This sequence comes from Cyanoderma ruficeps, assembly GCA_008694505.1. Classification (NCBI taxonomy): domain Eukaryota; kingdom Metazoa; phylum Chordata; class Aves; order Passeriformes; family Timaliidae; genus Cyanoderma; species Cyanoderma ruficeps. Next base: position 12,820,432 of record VZDJ01000056.1, on the reverse strand, counting down.
GACTGAGCCTAGAGACAAGAGAAAAAGATGTTTTCACTTGTGATCTGGTGAACATGGTGGAAAATAAAATCTCATGAGCTTTCACTGGTTGTTGAATTTTGCAGCATGAACCTCAGAGAAAGCTTTTGTAAGTTCGTTGCAGAATAAGGGATGCCGGTACTATACTTGACTTCAGGCCATGCACAACTTGTTGAAAATCTTGACAACAGTCACAGCCAGCTCTGACACAAGTCATGCTTTTATTTCTGTTTCTGAGTATTGTCTGAATTGCAGCAGGGAATTAGAAGGTGATAGCAGTTAATGCAGGACTTCAAGCTGCTCAAAGACAGGGAGCAGTCTGCAGGAGATAACCCATTGCTGCTGAGAGCTGGGCACAAGGCATGCTGCACCTTGCATTGTCAGGAATTAGAGAAACAATGTATTAAGTGCTCTTGGATGGCAGAGTTTTTCTAAGAAGCACATCTGAGAAGTGTCTCTAGACAGTATCAGTAATGTCATATTAATACCAAAGAATGAAAGATTTTAATACATTGCCCACATGCAGGTATCCATTTTCCAACAGCTCCATGACTGCTCTCCTGTTTCCTCATATCCGTGGAACTGTTTGACTTGGTTCATGCTGGGGATGCAGATGTGTGGGGAATGAGGAAGCCAGTGTGGTCCCCCAACACAGCTTTGCATTGCACATCACCATCCTGCACACATAGCACAGCCTCAGAGGGCTGCTGCTGCTCAGACACAACGTGCTGGATCTCACCCTGTCTTTGTTTGTTAGAAAGCACAGTCTCATATACCTCCCAGGAAAAGGTCCAAATACCTCAGCAGATGTTGGCTTTATTAGCAGATGGACTCAATTGTGATGGATACTTTAATGATCAAATTACAGTGCAGAAAAGAAGTAATGTGACCACATCACCCTCTTCATGTCCTGAGGGTTTTTATGCCTGGGTCAACTTCTTTGTCTTCACTGTTTTCATTAAGTGAACCAGAAATACATTTCAGTGGGGTTACACAAGAGGAGAGAGTCTGCTGTGTATTGCAGTATTGTTCTGGATGATACTTATGGAGCACAGAAGTGATATTGGTGTGATTTAAGCATTCCTAGCACCATGCAGAAAAGAAAGCACGTGCTGCAGACAGGGTGATGAAATGTTTGTAATGGTCAGGCCTTTTACTGTCATTAACATAATATGTTATTGCATGCCTTGTTCTGTGCATGCCTTTCTCCTCTCCCACCCCCACCAGGAGCCTTACTGAGAAGATTTATTGGAGGAGAGATTGTGTATTGGAATGCTGTAGCCTTTCCAGAATCCACTGCTTCATGACATGGGGTATATCTCTAGATTAAATTTTTAACAAAAGCAACAGAATGCTATTGTGTTTTAAATGCCAATCCAGTCTAGTAGTTTAGGTTTGTTGTGCCACCCAGGAAAGTCATTACTGGTGTACAGCACATTTTTAATTATCCTACAAGAATTCTTCTTTTACAGAACCCAAAGAGGGGTTAATGTAAAAACTCCCTCTAAAAATTTGGTGTTCAGTGGCATACAACAATTAATTTTCTTTAATCAACCAAATAGAGTTATTTAACAGGCACTATTTGTTTTGCCAAGAATCCTCTTTAAAAGTTTATAAAAGGATCCTTTCACTTGAGTAATTGCCTGAATTAATTACATGCTATCCATCAAAGGCCTAGAGCAAACAGATTTGTGAACGCCTTTTGGTGCTCTGACTCATGCTACACCAGCTTTATCAGTATCACAGGGATGTTCAAACTTCTTTTTCTCAAAAGAAAAACAGCTAGGTTCAGATGAACTGAGACAAGGGATAATTGCATGTCTGCTCCACAGTCTCCATCCAGGTATTCTCAGCTGTCCCAAATGAAATACCTCTTCAGTCTGTTGGCAATTTGTCCTTATGCCTTGAATACATTTACAAAACTTGGATATTAACCCACTGCATTTCCCCTGATAGGCCCTCTGAGCAGGTGGACCTCATCAAAGATAGCTAGTTTGGTGTTTCTGATGAAAGTTTCTTATCCTCTTACATTTCAGGTATCAGTCTGCATTCTTAGTTCTGAGAGTTGGCTAGAAGAACTCAGAAAAGACTCTTCCTTAGCACACATGCCTACAGAAGTAATGGACTGCATACAGTACAACACATCTTTGAAGTCAAATCTTCTGGTCCTTAAATAGAAAAGGGCAGTATGTGAGGTAAAACTGGGCACCTCAAATTCTTTCCTTCACAGTTTCTACTTTCACATTGCTAGGCTTAAAAGATCCAGACAGTGGCAGTGAGATAAAACTACATCACAGTGAATACATCCAGGGTAAAGAGCCACTGTGAGAGTGATATATATTAAGTTGTCTGGACAAGTAATTTATCTTGCCATTTGATTGCAGTTTTAAGAAAAAAAACATGGCTTCAGTGGCTACAAGAGAGATAAAATATGCATGCCTAATTGAAAAGCCTGAGGAAAAAAATCCAAGAAAATAAAGGAATTCTGTGGTTTGTGACAATTTTTCTGATTGTTCCATTTGCAAGTAAAAAAATATATATACTGAAGTAAATTCTAAACTAAACCATATTTTTGAATTGCAGAATTAAGACAGTTTTCATTTTCCACAATTATTTGGGAGAGGGGCCAGAATTATTTAATAGATTCATCCCAGCCAAATATTACAGACCTATGTAATTTTTAATCATTCCAGACATGATTTTCTTTCTTAAAGAAACCTCAGGCAAGCAAAAGTACAGCCAACTCTAATTTTAATCTGGGAAATGAACCTGACCTCTTAGAAGACAGAAGAGAGCACTTTCCTTCAGCCCTACAGATTTGCAGTTAAGCTCGGTTTCTGTCCTTCTGAAAATAATCTGTTTTAATAACTGGATGGATCTCTGAAATGCAAGAAAACTAAGTTCACTTGATCCTAGCTTCCCCTGGTTTGTCCCCAGATTTGGCTGCATGATGTTGATAAAGCAATTGATGCTGGTAGTACAGGGAAAAAACAACTCGCCTTCCATCTTAAAGAGTCCTGCAGGGCAGTGTTGAATTATGTTGAACTTACTGTGAGTATTTTCCATGGAAAATATGGAATAACAAACTGGCAACAAAATGAAAAGAGAACATAAAGATTCTGGTACCAAGTTTTAGTGCCTAAATTACATTGCCAAAAAATAAACAAGTAATAATCAGGAGCATATCCCTAATCTCCAATCTATGTGCCATATTAACAGACAGTTTCATTTTGTGAAATGTATCATCTTTTTCTAAGAGGATCCAGGACTCAGAAGAACATTAGTAAATGTGTCATGGTTGGAAAAGTGACTATATAAGTGGAATCTGGATGATAAATGATACTATGCCAGACATTCATTTAGGGTACATTTGTACCTCTGAGGATATGAGCAGCAATTTGTGATTTAACTGCCTTGATGATTTACACCAGAATCTGAAATTAGAATGAGCTGAAGCATTTTCCAAAAGGAAAACATTCACAAAAGGATTGTATGTGAACCATACAATTGTTTTGAACCAGACAATCTGTTTTGACCCATACAATCTGTTTTCCTGTAGCCTAAGATACAGAAAACCTAGTCTCTGCTTCTCACAGGTCTGGTTTTCCCATTCGCTTTGAGTGATGACTTTGAATCAGTCAGAGCTGGTGATTAGAATCTGAGTTTATCATAACCCAAAGCCTAAAACACCAGCCACAGGAAGAAGGAAATACCCACAGACTTTGGTCTCAAAACCCAAAAATGGACACAGTCCTGTTTCTAGAACATCTGAAATAATTTCTTTTCAGTTGTCTGAGGTTCAAAAATAAATTCCTACACCTCAGATGTTCCAGCAAAGAAAAACAGTGGTCTCCTGGTCAAGTCCTGTACAAACTGAGCTAATGCTCCAGACTTTGCAGTAATCAGAGTTTTCCATTCTACATTCTGCACTCTTGAGCGCTCTTCTACTGCTGGATCTGACAGACTGATGTTACTGCATTGAAGGGGATCTCTTGAAAGCCATACATTACAAGTGTCAGTTCCATTTTGGAAATGTCAATTACAAACCAAGGGTGTCCTACCGTTCCTAATGCCACTTTTGAAATTCCATGTTTTGCAGTTACTCTGCTATGTGCGTAACCAACTGTTACTCTACTTATGCATGAATGAAATTGAATTCAGTAATACCATAACAATGCTTAGAGACAGTTCTTGTATTAGGACTCGTTATTGTGCAAGGTGTTTGTAACTTCATTTCTAAGCAAGGTACTCTTTGCAAGAAATTAGTATTTTCTCTATCATGGCAGATTCAGACTTTGTGAAGTATTGGTGTTGTGTTACTGCTACTTCTCCTAATTTTAGAAAAAATATATGCTTTCTTTGAAAAAAAAAACCAAAACACACAAACCCTGAAAACTGTCATTACCTGCATTGGAAGTATCATTTTCTTTGTAATCTAGAAGGCTCTAGGAATACTAATTTTAAGTCTTTCCCCAATACAACTCTAAACAGCTTTAAAAAACCGCAATGTTCTCTACCACAAAAACCAACACCTCTGTCTTCCACCAGTTCTGATGTCTTCTGGAATCAGGTGCCAAGAATTCAAATTGCTATTAATAAACAGATCACTAAAAAGTCTGTCTGCAGCAAATGATGATTGATTCAAGTTCAGTTTTGTGTTTGTGTTTCACTGACACATCTTCCAAGCTGGCATCCTCCTTTGAGTTTTCACTACTATTATCACTTACAATTATGTTAAACTGGATATTCTGAAAGGATTATGATGAGTTGCATGCCTTTGCTGCTATGATGATCACATTTGCCTGCCTGACACCTAATCACATCTCATCCAGGCTAGATTCCAGAATCAACAGTGTAATTCTGGCTGTACTCTGAGTTTCAGAACTATATGTACAAAAGTACAGAGCAACTGCTGTAGTGTACAAACTTAGACATACTAAGGAAGAGGACTTGTAAAGATACTCTAGTCCTTGTGGTAGTCAAAAAACTCCTTGTACAGCTATGAAATATATCTGGACTAAATTCTTACCTATATAAAATTTTAAACTTGTTTATTATGCTTGTAAGATAGCAGAACCATCCACCGACATGGAACATCTCCAGAGGAGCCCTGTGTCTGGAGCCCTTGGTTCTGCTTCGTTCCATTTGCGAAACTCCCACACAATGATTGATGCACACCTTTTCCTAAAGTGTCTATCTGCAATATGTTTTATGAATTCTAATTCTTTGGGCAAGCAGTACTGCTTAAATCTTTCATTATTGGTGTTCTTCTCCAGTGTGTGCCTGTGTGGAGAAATCACCAACTTGGCTGCCTGAAAGCCACTGACAGCCTATAATTCAAGAACCCTCACTGCCAACAGAAAACAGCAATACTAGCGAGCATGATTGTTAAATAGTTCCAGGTAGATTTCTGTATCTCGGCTTGGCCATAAGAATGAAAGCATTACTCTGTGCATTGAGCATGGGCATAATCCTGGGGTACCCATCCCTCTGTCTTAGGGACAGAGTGAAATCCCTTTTAGTTTGCAGTAAAGAGGAGGAAGAGTAGTAAACCCATGCCTCAAGGGAGATGGACAAAGCAGTTCTGGTTTAGATCCTGGTGAGGATCCACAGTGTCCAAAGCCTTCGGTGCAATCTGCACTCTAAACGTGACATTGCTCTGGCATTCCCCACCTTACACAACTGGCTGCCAAAGCATAAAGTAGTTAAGAAACATGCCAAAGATCAAAACAAAGAATTTGTAGTAGAGGAGCGGTGTCAGCTTTGCTTCCCAGACGGTGGTCTCCAGAAAGAGGTGTACTTCTCATATTCTGAGATGACCATTAGGTGACCAGCTGAAAGTCACTACTTATAGCTTTTCTTCCTCTTTATTAATGAAGTTCTAGGTGGTTGGCTTATTCTGTCACTGATTTATAGAGAGAAATCAGGGGGTCTTAGCTGCTCAAAGATCGCAAGTATAAATATAAAGTGACTCCGCTGAAGTCAGGGTGAATTGTCCCCAGTTTTACATCATTGTATCCAAAATCAGGCTGTCACTGAGATAAATAATTTTACAGAGGAGAATAGGGCAAAAATGTTGGGAAGTTTCACAGTCAGAGGCCATTTGTGGTGTGACTAGGGTTATTCAGCATTTGATACCCAGCCTGATAATTAGTGGATGTGTTCCTTGTTATCTTCTGTCCCTTCACAGAAATGCAGAATGGAGTTTCAACATAATGTAGATGTATGGTGTGCATGGTCTGGGAAGGAAGAACTTCACAGCACAGTACTTCTGTCACTGCCGAGCACTCAGGTCTTCATTATGCCCATCTCCTTTGCATTGCAAAGATTCAACACAGCAAAAGGTTACCACAGATGGGGAATGGTACGGTGATGGAGATCAACAGGGCTGTGATTTAGCAAGGGAAAGAAGGAAAAGAGAAGCATAAAAAGAATCTTAAGGAAAACCTCTGCTAGGGCTGTTGGATATAAAAGCTCTGGGGTGCCTGTGAAGCTAATGATTTATTGAAAGTAAAAGCTCTGTGGTGGCTGACATATGATGTAAATAATATTTTCAAAGGAGTCTCTAAAGGGTAGAGCTGCCTTTAATAATATATTATGTATTATCGGCTGCCCCATTGTACCTTCTGGCACAGCGGGGTGCTGGGTGTGGTGCAGCTGAGCGTCAGCCCTTGCTGGTTCATTGCCAGGTCATCTCTGGGGAGGAACTGTTCCCTGTTTACAGGAAATGCAGCACAAGGGCCGGAGGGCCAAGCTGAGCATGATCTGAGGCCACCACAGCTCACTGCCTCTCCCGCAAGCCTGGGAGAGCAGGAAGGGGGTATGCCACTTGTCTGAGGCACAAGGACGATGTGTTTTGTTTTCAGGCATGTCGAGCTTTTACTGCTGTTTTGTTTCACCTAGTGTTTTAAAGCCACAGAGCTGGGGAGAGTAATGGTTCTCACAGACAGCAGTGCACCCCAGGGTACATCACTGAGCCTGAAGTGTGGGTTAGCTATACAGGTGCCTCAAAGCAAAAACCTCAAAGCCATCCATCCTAGCATGTCTGAGACATGGCTAGTGAAACCTCACTCTCAGGCTTTCTCCTATCCCTTCTCTACTCTTCTATAGTGCCCCGGGCTGGGCCAGAGGACATTCCCTAAGATGGTGCCCAAACACCTTTGTGCTCCTCACTTCCTGCATTCCCTTCCAAAATTAGACCTGCACCAGCACGGTTGTTCTGTGAGCATCTCCAGGAGCAGAGGTTGAAGCTGGCAGAGTTTTGTCCCTAAAGTTGTCTGGAAAACAGCAAAAGCCTTATGCACCTGATCAAAAATCCTCTTCCCCTCTCCTGTATTCTGCACAACAATGCAAGAAAGAGCAAAAGTCATATTGAAATGCTTGTGGAATCCAAAAGAGCCCCTTTCTGGCCTGGCAGGCAAACAGCTTATACCTCAGAGTGTGAAATGTGATTATCCCTGTGTTACCTTGCTTTGACAGGCTGTGTATGTTATTAGCAGACATCATGTCTTTCTTGCCCTTTTCAGACTTCAGATACAGTATTTGCCTTAATGATCTGCCATGGGGAACTGACTAGCTAAACACATGCTGCACTAATAGGCGTTTCCTTTTATTGGCTTTAAATGCATTTGGATTTTAATTTCCTTTAGTAATGAGCCTTCCTTTTGCAGAATGAATTAAAACAATCACTTACAAATGGATACAGGGAAATAAATAATCAGTTTTAATAAAACAGGGTACTTCAGCATCCTTTTGTATCTCCCAGATTGTTATCACGGCATTCAGTTCATATGATTTTAATTTTTTGCAATAAGAATGTCACTGTCTGAGAGTTTGAACTAGTAACTACTGAGCTTGGGACTTGAAATAGGGATAGGCATACTGCACGCAGAAAAAGGCTGGTTTCAATCCTCTTGACCACACAGTGGAGTGTTGGGGTCTTTGCATTTGTTGATTATTTTTCCTTCCCTTTTTCACACTTGTTAGTGTGAATTTTATATATGTGGGTTTTGCATAACCCAGCTGTGTCCAGGTGAGATTCTGGTTTTGCATCCAATACATTATAATTAGTTATGACCTAAGATTCCTGTGACAGAGGAGTTAAAATGGGCACAGGGTGGGGTCTATGGATGAGAAGGTTATGGCAGCAATTTAGTAGACATTTGTAAATTTAGCTTATACTATCTGAGTTGATGTGTCAAGCTCATCACCACTCAGGTGGCTTCAGGAAAGATACACTTGTAGAGGATGCACTCCACAGAGAAAGAATAACTGTACCTTCCAAAGTGGTTCTTATAAGCTTGCTTTGCTGACTCAAGTCAAACAATTACCAATGCAATCACCAATACACACAGAAAAGCATTTAGGGTCATAACTGTCATTCATTTCAGAGCTTCGGTGGATCTCTGTCTAAATGAACTCAACACCACTATTTCTCTTTAGCAAATATTTCAAAGGATTGTCTTCTAGCAGTCCAGAAACATGGTTTCACTATTGAATGGACGAAACATCCTAGACAAAAAGATATTCTGTTACCCGGCAACAGGCAGAGCGGAAGTCAGTGGTTACCTCAGAAACCCAGGCAGTTCACTTTCTTCCTATTGCCACTATGTGTAAACATTGAATATGGTAAACGCTGTGTTGATAATTACTGACCTTTAATATAGTGGTTCCACTGTAGGAATGGGACCAAGGATGTGATATCTAGCCTCTTCTACTGCTTTCTTCATCTTGTGGTGGAATTTTTGGCCAATTACTGCTATGATCTTTGCTTGCAGGCGCTTTTGAAACCGTAAGAAATTTCAGAAAATATAGCGGGGGCTCTTTGGCCTTCAGGTATATTGGTGGTAATTAATTTGCATCATCCAATTTGCAGTTCACAACATATGCAAAGAAAATATCTATTCTCTCTTTCTCTGTCTTGACGCTGACTGGGGAGATAGAGTGAAAGACCACAGGGAGGCAGCAAGGAGGTAATCCAGGTAGCCTGGGTGTCTGAATGCTAACCCGTTAACCAAATGATGTCACAACGGTTGAAACATCACACCCTGAACAGTTTTTGGAATTCATTAAGCAAGGTATCGTTTGCTGATGCCTTGAGTTTTATTAGTTGTGATCTTCCTTTAAGCAGTATATATCTTATGGAGACAAATTATTAGTTCATCTCAGATAGGAACACAGCAGAGGTTTCTGAAATGCTGCACTTGTTCATACCCTTTCTTTAGACTCAAATACATTGAAACTTAAAAAGAAACCAGTTTAGTCCAGGGAAACTAATTCAGGTTAACTGGTGCTGATGATTAATGATAAGCCACCCAGTCTTCTCCAGAAAGTGCATTTTGTAATACGGAAATCCAATTATAGAAGTCCCCGGTGCCGGGACAGACAGACAAGAATGATGGAGGTGCTCAGGAGCTGTGATGTCCTCACTGGTCACAGCACACTTGTTTTGATCTGAGATGGGTATAGTCACAGGAATCTCGTGCTGACCTACTTCCTCCCATATGATTAACAAGGAGGTAATCTCCCCCTCTACTCTGTCCTCCTGAGACTCCAGCTGGAGTACGGCATACAGATCTGGAGTTTTCAGCAAAAGAAGGACAAAGACCTGTTAAAGTAGGTTCAGAGGAAGGGAAAAAAATGCTCACAGGGCTGGAGCACCTCTGCCATGGAGACAGACTGAGAGAGCTGGGGTTGTTCAGCCTGGAGAAGAGAAGGTTTTGGGGCGATGTCATTGTGGCCTTCCAATACTTAAAGGGGGCTTTTAAAAAAGAGTGAAGGTGTCTTTTTACATGGGCATATAGTGATAGGACAAGGGGGAACGTTTAAGGGTTTTAAACTAAAAGAAGATGTGATTTAGATTAGGAAAATCTGTGAATGTCCCATCCTTGGAAGTGCTCAAGGCCAGGTTGGATGAGGCCCTCAGCAACCTAGTCTAGTGGAAGATGTCCCTGTCTGTGACTGGGGGATGGAACGAAATGACCTTTACAGTTCCTTCCAATCCAAACCCCCCTATAATTCTGTTCTATGATTCTGTGATCACTGTGCTACTAAAACTGCATGACATCTGAACCTTGCACAAATTCTTACTGCTTCAAGGGGATGCTGTATTGCTCTTGACTGACCAACAAATTTCTGGCACACTTCCACTGCCAGCTGCAGAATCAGTTGCAAGGTAGAATTATGCTATATCTCTGTCCCAACACACATGATGATACCTTCTAGGCACTAGGGTGGATCTACTACATTAGCATTTGAAGGGAGATTGCCAGCATATTTCAACAGCCTAACCAGCTGCACTTCAGATGTACAAGGAGCCACTCGGTGAAAAGGGTGAATACTCCACAGGTATCATGAAGCATAGCCGAGTGGTAGGCTGCAGGAGAGAGGACTCCCCTTCTCCCCTCATGATTGCTGCTTGGGCATAGACGATGAAGCAGAAGGCAAGTGAGATTTATGAGCCTTTCTTTAGGATGTGTGACTTAAGTCATTGAAAGCAAACTGCAAGCTGTCTGATCATTACTGGTACAGAGGACTTATATCACCCCAATGGAAGTCACAGGCTTCAAGTTTAGATTTTCACCAGCTCAGATTTTTTTGTTATGTTTTCTTTGTTTGTCTGTTTTTTTCATGCAGTTGGTGACTCTAAAGAAGGATTCTAAAGAAAGACATCACCTGGGAGTGTGCCGAAGAGATTAACATACAGCCAAGTGCATTTGTATTGTTTTGCAAACAAGAATACATGGTCTTCAGAGACCTTTATTATAATAACCTTGGCTGGGTGCTTTTGCAACTATTAAATCATCCACTTAAATCCTTATATCTCACTAATGCTGACTGAATAACTTCTAAAAATCTTAAAAAATTGATGTGATCATTGCTAAGGAATGGGTTAGAATTTGCAAGGTCATTTGAAGGACAGATGTGAAAGTAAAAGAAGGGTATATATCTCTTTTAGAATTCCACATTCAAGCAAGAGAAAATACAGTATTTGTCAATTTGTGAATCATTTTCTGTGAGCTCTCATACCTGTTGTGTATCTCAACACTGTTCTCTCATGCACATACCATCTGTGCTCAAACTTCCCAGCCTGTGTTCTGCAGGGTTCACAGGCAGCAGAGACTCGTGTCTGGACTTTATTTATGAAGTGCTAATACACTGATTAGTTCGCCTTCCCTCTCTGTGATGGCTTCACCTTCCCCTCAGTCACTGAGGTCACTTGAGGTCAAATGTAAGCATACTATAGGGGCAGGATAACCAGAGTTTGTAGACTCCAGACCACTTTTTTTGATGGAGCAATACATGTGCAGAGGCAAAAGTACACAAATAACTAGTAGGGTGCATCCATACAACTTCTCCCTACTCTATACCTATCAGCAGCTCTGCTAATTATAATCTAACTAGTGCTAACTAAAAAGACTTTTGCTGCACCACATCCTCCTGCATTTATTCAGTCAACTAAATGTCAGACTGTCCCAGAAGGTCCATTGCTCCCTTTGTTGTGATGGCTCACTCTTGCAATGATGATAGACAATTGCTCAAGGAGCAGCAGATAATGTGCCAGCAATCTGTTCTCACCCAGCCAAATCATTGCTACAAGATAATTAATTGAGGATTACTGTGTCTACTGAGATACTGCAAACTCTTGGACTATTCTTCCCTTATTCTTCACATCCACGCTTTTATTTGCATCTTCCATTGCATTAAAGTTCATTGCTTCCAGTAAGCTCAGTTAGCAGTGCTTTTAATGAACTAAAGAAAAAGTAAAGTATCTTAAGAAAAGTATCACTTAGTCATTTCTGGGCACAATTCAAGCCTTCAGAAGCTAGGAGTACTAGGAGATCACAGGAGCATAGACATAAAAGAGGGATGATGACATGTGAGTTCATTGGATTAAGTGCGTCTGGGGTATCAGGGAAGGTGCACTGCCCAGGAGCTTCTGTGACAATGCAGAACAATCTCAGAAGTAAAGACCTGAGTGCTATTGGAGTGGTCAGAGAAGAGGACAGTGGAGATGGCAGCACAAATATATGTGTGCCTATCCCGTGTCCAAATTATATCCGTAACATTTTGAGACTTCTCTTTAAACTCAAGTTGGTGCCACTGGGATGCAGGCCTCCTGCAAACAAAGCCCATGTAATAGTTTAGCAATATTGCAAGTTCTGCTACTGTATGAACCTTTAGTAATGCCATTAATAATGATTACAAGACTAATATACTGAGGCATTCTTGCCAAATTATACTGTGTTCTTATATTAACATAATGCAGTCATTTATCAGAGAGAGAAAAGGAAGGAATACCTTAATTTCATGTCTTCTGGGACAAACAATTACAAACTGCAGAAGGACTGTGTGAGTAAGGACTGAGACTGGCTAAATTATGAATAAGTTTCCCGAGCTGTTCCTGTAGTTTCCTTGTTCTTGTGCTGAGGTCCCTTTGCTGTTGAAGATGGACAGGTTTTCAAAAGTGTGATGATGCCACCTACACTGAAAAACTGCAGTTACTACTAATAAGCCAGAGCAGACAATGGTGAGGAACAGTGTTATTGCTTGGCCCTTGAATTGAATAATGCTAATGGATAACTGGATGAAGTTCAGAGATTTTAGAACTATTAAATCATAGGTGCCATGATGTAGTAAGGCCCCAAAATCTTCATCTATTTCATATAAAAGTCAAAATGAAGGGACAACTTGAATACAGCTTGTGAGTACACAGTAACAAAACCTGGAAGACTGCCACCATGTTTAACAAGATCCAGCAACTGGAATTTTGAGCTAGGTGTATACAGACTAGCTTTAGTCGTGCTTTGTGGAGATTTTGAATTCACTGGTAATTTTAATTAAAAATATTTAAAAAAAAAATAAAATGCTGTGAAGCCACAGGCCTGTATTGCATGGGGCTGTGTTTCACACCAGGTCCGGTACTCTCACTGCACAGCTTTTTCTGGGTTTCTGGACCTGAATTCATATTCCCTTGAAACAACCCAAGGATTCTGGAAGCTGAGCATCTTGTAGTTTAACTGATGGCATTGGTATTACCATTATACTTTTCTCATCCTTTTAATGTTTTCCCAGAAAACCCATTGTCACAATATCTAACTTTCATTTTAAAGTCTGACTGTGATTTTACTGTATCTGTTTTGAGGGGTTGACTAGGGAGAAACAAAGCAGCTCTGGTTGCAACTAAGCATGAAGTTTTTACTCCAAACTGGGCCAGAACATTGATCTTTTGGGGAAGCTTAAACTAGTTCAGTTAACTTCCCATTGGTCCTTTCAGTGTCTTCTGCTTGCCTAAATGACCTAACCTTTGAACCTAGCAGCCAAAAAAAAACCTGCTTGATAAATCTTGCTTTCCAAGCCATGCAGTTCTGCTGAGATTCTATATGTCCGAGCAACAGTGAGTCTGAGAATAATACCATTGAGCTAGTCTGTTCTGTTTTTCTGCAGTGCCTACACCGAGCCCTACAAGGTGTGCCCAGTCTCTGTGACACCAGTAGAAGTTGTCACATCAGATGAGGAACAAAAGAGTTCAGAAGATGATGAGAGCAGCCTTGGTGATCCCAGTCTCACCAACAAGGTAAAAAAACTCCTAAAAATAGTTAATGCATGAAACATGGAGAAGGAAAAGCAATTTGCAGAAGAACCTGGATTCTCGGCTCTCTCTGCTTTTTGTCTGTTGCTCATTTAGAAATGACAGAGCCATCAGTCCTGTACTCCTTCACTGCACTAAGAATAATTTACCTCTACAGCACATGGCAAAGGCAAAGAATGTAGTCTGAAGATGGACAGTGGAGGCAACATAAACAGTGAGAAAGGCTTGACTTGAACATCAGGAAAAATGTCACACTCCAAAGCATTTAATTGCAATCTTGAGAATTTAAAATTACATTGAGTCAAAAAAGGCAGATGGAGAAGACCTGCACTGCACACAAACAGAGAACAGTAAACAGTCTCAAAGGTCCCAAAACAAGCAGGGCAGCTGCTGACTCGACAGCAGCAGTACATAAGAATGTATTTGCTGCTCCTTATGCATTTCCACTGGGTGGGCTTGGTTTCTAGACTCTAGTAATCATTCTGTTTTGCAAACCTTTAACATATCAAAATATGCACTCGTGCATACACACAAAACTGAAATGTGATGGAGTTGGGAATTACAGATTTGTGTGCCTTGGGGAAGCACCTAATTCAGATGCCTTTGAAGGGACTGCTCTTGATTCATATAATTACGCAGATCCTCCAGGAGAGCTTCAATCTAGATCTTCAAGGATGGGATCTGGAAGACAGATGCTTCTCCTTGTCTCTCACTGATTCACAGAGCTAACCTGGAAAACTGAATTGTTCTTGTAATGCCTCAGTTTACTTACCATTGACACTACTGTGAACTGCTACATGCTGCATAATAATTACAAGAGGGGCTTTATGAAGTCACTCCGAGACTGAAGCTTATAAATCTGCTATGAGCTCTCATTGTGACAGTAGCACTCTTGTCTGAGTACCATCAAGCTACAATACACCTATGCTGAGCCATCTCTGAAGTACAGCACACGCATAGTAAAATGCATGAGGAGATGCAATTTGTCCATGTTAGTGTGGCAAGTTAGTGGCAGACACAGTGATGGAGCTTCTGCTTCCATGTTTTCACTAGTTCACCTACTTTGAAATGCAGAGGGTACTCCAAAAGAGTACTCCAGAGGAGTGACTTGCACAATACTAATGCTTCTGGTTTAGAAAATTGTTCGATGATCTACTTGTGCTGCTCTTAGTCAAGCAACTCCATTCTAGCCCCATGGAGGCAGCTTTTCCCCCAGCCTCACAATTTTTTTTTAAGCTGGATCATTTTGGTTCAGTTTTTTAAAAAGAAACCAGTCTGTTTCTGATCAAGGCCATGCAAACAGCTGGGTCAGCACAACTGAAAGCTGGCACTATGCTCAGAGGGGAGTGACTGGCACTGTCACCAAAGTGCCATCAATCTTTATGATTAATATGTCTTAGCCAAAATTCAGGGATCTCAGTGTCATATGGCCTGTCTAAAGCAAGTCTGAGAGTGTCTCTATGCATGGTCTGTCTTGTGTTATATAGTTGCTGTTTGTTTAACCAGGAAATGAACTCTGAGATACACAACAGTGTCTGTAGACAGATTTCTGGGAACAGGGGCTGGAGTGGGTGCAGGTCCCTCAACTATTCACTTTCTGGAACAATGTCCAAGTGATTATTTTAAGACTGCAAAGCTGCCAGCATTTTAGAAATCTTTACACCCTGCAGCCAGTCATGTGCCTAGTCCTGTGATACAGCTCTTCCCCCAGTTTCCTCTTCAGAAGCTGTCCTCCAGGCCTCACTCCAACCTTTGCTTGCCAGATGGAGGCCATGGCAGCCATGTAGAGACCCTTGACTTTCTGATTCGCTGAGTCTTCTTACCAGCGTACTTGGTCTGGCAAGCAGTGTCACAAAGACTCGATACTGCACTCATTTCCCCCGAGTCCACTTTAGGTCACTGAGAGCTGCATTTCTTTGCAATTTCTAGACCACTGCTCCCTACTTCATCACTGCTGAAAAAGTCAAACTTTTCCCAGTACATTCTTTTCAATACATATTACTATGCTTTGACCATCTCTTACCATAAGGATGAGTTATGAAGTAGGAGCAAAATACTATTAGCCACTTGCACCTCAGAGCCATATGGCTGGCTTCTTTCATAGTTATCTGTGTCTTCCAACATGGCTGCCAGTTAACTAGATGCCTCTGAGATTTCAAATAATGAAGTCTGGTGAAGTACTGAACTAATTCTGGAGATATTGATGGCTATTTAGTTTAAATACTTTGTTTAGTACGCAGTAAAGTGTTTACTAAACAAAGTGTCTAAACTTTGCCCTATTTGCTTCCACAGGTCTCACTGACCGCAGTCAGAGGAGTTTGGCATATGATCATTTTGATAAAGAACTCTCTTTTCCAAATGGTATATCCTCAACAGCTGTGAAGCTAGCCTGTTCAAAGTTAAGCACGTTCTACTTCTTTGACAAATTTTGGACCTGTAAAAATCCACAGAAAATTTCAATAACCTTCAATAACAAGACATTTTTCAAAGTTGCCATTTATATTAGCAGCTATTGTATTGTACTATACTACTAGTATTTCAGCTGGGGAAATGGCCTGTCATGGAAAGTCTAGGATGCCAGACACAGAACAACAAAGAATTAAAGTCTGGTCACTATTTTTACTATGGAAATATGTCAGTTCAAAGTGCTCTCTAACACTTTGTAGAATGAGAAATTTCTTAATTTTTTCTGACTTCTGTTGACAGAAAGAAGGCCAGTCCAGAGCTTACCTCATTGCCCAGGAGCTAATGTCTTCAGAAAAAGTGTGAGTTTGTTTTTACAGCCTAGCTGTTACTCTTCTGAATTTGAAGCTATGCAGTCCACCCTTCAGTATTCATTCGATGGCAGTTAATAAAAGTTTGTCTCTCTCCCCAGATATGTGGAAATGCTCCAGTTGTTACGTATGGTAAGTAAATAATTTTAATCACTGAAACCTAGATACCCTTTTATTTAGCTACTATTTAAAAGACATAAAAGGACCGAAGGGATTTAAGCGAATTTGAGGAGGAAAGGCTTACTGTGACCCAACCATTCAAATTTATGATTTGTCATCTAGAGGGAAAAGCGTTGGCCAACAGTTGGGGCTTGTTGGGGCTGAGACTGGTGTACAATGCAGAATAAGCTTAGTGCAGAGAAGGAGATGGTGATGAACAGGGGTGAACACTCTCCCGTCAGAGTGGGACAGATGGAAATAGAGCTATGAAGCATGGGGATTTGGTTTCAATGGACTCACTCTGCTTCCGTTTAAGCTTCTTGTTTTCCAGTAATGCAGATCGGTAATAGCCAGTGTGCTCTGGCTATGCACACTGTGTCCCAGTGCTTTGGTTTAAGACAATTTAAGAGGCGGATACTTTAAAAACAAAGATAAACTCCAAAGAGCAGAGTAACCCCTCTCCCAAGATGATGCAGACATCTGCATGTGGGGAGACAAAGATGGCAGCAGCCCTTCCTCCCTCTCATCTCTCCAGTGGCAGCAGCTCCATTGACAAAGGTGGCTGGACCCTCTGGCATCTGGAATTTGGGAACTGAAGAACTCGGCGAATCTACAGTGCCAGCCTCTCTGCCTGTTCCTTAGGCTGGCGACATCCAACCAGCATCAGCACTGCAGGCTCCAAGCCACTGCTGCTGTGCTGCTCTCTTGGGTCCCTGTTCTAATGGAGGCTAGGGAGAAAACGGATGCTCAAACACATAAAGAACAGTGGCCCAACCCCAACCGGTGCCGGCCTTGCGCTACAGCCGGATGTTGCAAATTGCACTCTGAAAGTTTTTGATTTTGAAATGCAGCTTCTCAGGGGGCTACTGTTGCCACCCAGAAGCAACTCCCTCCTAAGCCCAGAGAGAAACAAAAGCAAACCGAAGCGTAGCTTTTACCTGTGCTACCTCAGCTATCTTGCCCTGCAAGAACAAAAGGGGAAAGAGCAAGAGGCAAGAGAGCTCTGTTTGGGCACCTTAACTTGAAAAAGACCAGCACCTTTTGGTTCTGTTTCTGGCTGTGCCATGGGGTCTTAATGAGACAGCAACAATTTTGGTCTCAGATAGGTATGGAATACCAAAACATTCTGGGTTACTCAGGACACACAGGTAGTCACCATGGGGAAAATACAGATTCTGGTGTCAGAAACACATGAAAGAACACCCAGAAATAATAGCTTTTAGTGCCTTCTAGAGAATTTCTGCACGGCATAAACCAACTGGTGTCTTTGTCCCGGAATAACTCTGTGTCCCTTTAACAGATCTGCCTCTGCTTCCCTGGAGAATGGTACACAGCTTAGGTGGCCTTCCTGTCAGTATCTTTCTTGGCTGTTAGTTGAAAGGTAGTAAGGAATAATAGCCACCACACAAAGCATACCCACTGCTGCTTGGAAAGACATTTCCTGAAAAGGCAAGAAGTAGCCCCAGGTTGTCCTTGGAAGACACCCCAAACACTAGCAGTAGAACAGAAACTCTGATGGGGACAAAAGTAATGAGGTCAGAACTCAAAGAATAATAAGTGTGATAATGTCACTGAATTGGGAGGAGCTGTCAATTCCCTCAAGGGCAGAGAGGCCTTGCAGAGACACCTAGACAAATTAGAGAGGTGGACCATCATCAACCATATGAAGTTTAACAACGACAAGTGCCAGATTCTCTGCCTGGGACAGGGCAACCCTGGCTGCCTATATAGACTGGAGCATGAGAAGCTGGAGAGCAGCGCTGTGGAAAGGGACCTGGATGTCCTGCTCAATGGTCAGTTGGGTCTGTGTTAGCTGTGCCCTGGCAGTCAGGAGGGGCCTGTGTCCTAGGGGGCATTGGACACAGCAGGACCATCAGGGGATTGTCCTGCTCTGCGCTCTGCACTGGTGTGGTCTCACCTTGTGTCCTGGGGACAGTTTTAGGCGCCATCATTAAGCCATTAGAGAGTGTCCAAAGGAGGCCACGAGGATGGGGACGTATTTGGAGGGTAAGCCTTATGAGGAGTAGCTGAGGACACTTGGTTCATTCAGCCTGGAAAAGGAGAGACTGAAGTTAGACCTCATTGAGATCTTCAACATCCTCTTGAGGGGCAGGTCCAATCTCTTCACTCTCATGTCTCCAGAGAATGGCTGGAGCAGAATCAGCAGAGGTTTAGGTTGGGTATTAGAAAAAGGGTTTTCACCCAAAAGGCAGTTGAGTACTGAAACAAGATCCCCGGGGAAGTGGTCACAGCATCAAGCCTGTCTGAGTCCAAAAAGCATTTGGACCATGCTCTCAGGCACAGTTCTTGGAGTGTCCTATAAAGGGCCAGGAGTTGGACTTGACAATCCTGATTGGTCCCTTGCGACTCGGCATATTCTGTGATAGTGCTGCCTGCTCATTGTGCCTCTCAAGCATTCTACCAAAGCAGTAGGACCAGACACCTTAAGGGACTTAGACGCTTAGCTAATTAATTTGCCAAAACTTTGATAAATTGGTGATAACCTGCTAGCCATTTTCTTCTTCTGTCCTGGCTTTCCTGGATTTCTGCACCACCAAACATCATTTGACACCAGTGAGACATAGCTGTAGTTATCTGCTGTTCCCTGGGGAAGCCAGGGTGGTTTCTTCACCTGTGGCATACAGGACTTCTGACCACTGAGAACACTTAAAGAGCTTGTTACTGAAATTAATTTCCAAAAGTATCACCAAGAAAAAGAAAAGGAAAAGGCTCTGCAAGCTTCAGAGAAGAGAAATATCTATACAGGAAATTACCATGCACAGAAGGTATTAACCGCTCTGCATCTTCATTAAAATATGCTTCATCTTTTTCCATTTCCAAATAGATACATGCTTTGGTACATTATAGACAGCATGTAAAAGCAGACCTGAAGTAGAGCATGAATACAGTGAAGGGAGAGCATTTAGTGGAGGTGTCTAGGAGAGGCCTCTCATTTGCATTATATCCTGGCATTTTCCATACACCTCTAGAGATAACAGGGGCTTACTAATGCCAGAAAACTTTTCATTATATAGATCCAAATCTTGAAATGCACTTCAGTGCCTTTATCCACAGTACAAATGGCTGCACACCCTCATGGCTGCTATAGCATCATGTTACTGTCAGGGTACCTTGCCTTTACTGTTATTGGGTCAGGAAAGAAATGCTTCAGGACTTTCCCTGCCTCTTCCCTTTTATGCTTCCTCTGGTAAATGCCTGTGTAGTGAAATTTGTTTCCTTGCCTGTCCATCTCACTGGAGTAAAGGGATCTTATGAACATTTTGGATATTCTCATCATTTCCCTAGTTACAAAAGTAATTAAGGAAAAGAGAAGGAGAAAAAAAAGAGAATATGTCAAATGGAAGTAAGAAATGGGCCTAAAGTAAACCCTTGAATGAATGCACTGGTGGGCAAAGTTAAGGCGCTTATAGGTTGTGAAATGTCCGAATATCTGTAACCATGCACTGTGACATTCCCTGTCCCAATTCCCTGGGTTAGAAATTTAATAAAATCTCATCAATTTTAGAATTGGAAGGAGCCATCAGACCTATGAGCAATCACCAACTCTATGAAGTTTAAGAAAGGCAAAATCACAATTTTGATTAATTATTTCCTTTTACAGTGGAAAAGTTCTTACGTGTCTTGACCCATATACTCCTTTAGGGGTTACAGGAGGCTTTTCTTCAGCAGAGCCAACAAGAAAGTTTTGCAGACAAGATTTAATTGTTTGTATGAGTTGGCTTTCTAACTACTGAGGATGTATGTATGAATGGAACCTGGGTCAGAGAATGAGGGAAAAGAGAGAAACAGGCAGCCTGCTTTCACACTTGTCTGCTAGTTCAGGCACTCACTGGTTTAGAAGAAGTCAAAAATCTTTATGGGAGCAGGCTCAGAGGGTATGTTTCTGTGTTACATTGATGGCTGTTACTCTGGCATACCCCATCTCTACTGCCATAGGCTGATGTCTGTATGATACCTACCTACTGCATTGGCATTCAGAAATAATCTGCAGGTTTCTCCATTGCAAAGACATTCAATCTAGAAAACACTGTCACTTTTTCCATCCTAATTGATGTTGGATCTTTATGTTTGCCTGTTGCCCAGCATATTGTTCAGAATATCTAGAGAAACTATTACCAATTTTACTACATGTAAGTCCCTTGGAATGCTGGGGTAATATTGCCTAACCAAGGCAATATTTTCAATTCTCCCATAACGCTAGAAGCTATAATAATCTAATTGTTCCTTTCCCCATATTTGAATAGTTTTATGAATATTTGCATCAGCAAAACATCATGCTATGCTCTTAATGTTGACACAAGTTCCACTGGCAGATTTCAGAAGCAACCACAAGTGACCACAATCACCAAATTGCTCTCAGGGTGCAACATACCGTTCATGGCTGGTTAGGACCAAAGACTTCCTTGACAACACTTCTCAATCCAGGCATACATTTCTGTTTCCCATCACTAGCTTTCTCAAGAAAACTGTTTCTAAATGCTTATGATCAAGTCTCAAGTTTCATCTTCTCATGTAAACCCACATATTGGTAATAAAGGGAAATAACTAAACCACACCCTAGCTGCTTTCAGAAAGGGAAAAAAAGGCTTTTCTTAAGCCTGCAGCAAGAGCAATTTCCCATCTCATTTCCAGGCTTGGCTAGTGCTGCTGTTCATTCAGCATAACAGAATTTGTTTGGCTTTTCAATTGAGACTTTAATAAACTGATTGATTGCCAAAATGATGACATTTCCATACACCCACTCTGTTATTGAACTGAAAGACTGGAAACATTGTGTTAGCTCACAAACTTGGTATCAGTTGGTGTGGTAGTAGTGATAATAATCTAAAAGGTTAGCTGTTACTTGCCCTACTCAAAAGTAGTGCAGTTCTCTGCAGCAGTGAGTTAAGACCTCATTCTGGTCTGAGCAGATGGAACTGGCAGGGCCTTTTAGTCCGAGTTCATGACCTCTTGGTACTCACAGTTTTTCCAAAGTTGATTAGTCTTTGAATTTCCTTCAGGATCATTTAATTTTCAAATTTTGTCATTCTGTCCCCTATTATGCTTCCCCAGCAATAAGGCTGCACTTGACATGTTTTTCTTAGTATTTGCTCCTGAACAAAATGCTGCAGGTGGCTTTCTCAGCCTAAAATTTCACACGTCACCAAGATGGTTTATTTGCTTCCCCATAGCTGGTCTGTTTCAAATGGTTTAACAAGATGTACACAAATCAAACTTAGTGTGACTCAGACTGCTTCAGGATCCCAGTCTGTATGGGACCAAGCATTTGCTTGATACTGTGTCATGGTTATGTTTATTTTGCCTTTCATTTTTGATAGTGGACCATGTTCATGTTTATTTTGGCTTTTGTATATAAAATCATCTTTGTGTGTGCATAACCCCCTTTGAAGTAATTATTACTTCCCTCCAAGATATTTACTGAATTAAGGACAGCTCTGCACTGAAAAGACATAAGCCCCTACACCTCCTTTTAAAAAAGAAAATTGATCCTGTTTCCTGGTTTGCATTTTCCACAAAACAATGGACCACAATTGTTAGAAACAAAGAGACTCAGATTTATGCTTCCTAAGCATTTGAAGATATAGCTATGAATAGATATAATAAAAATAGATATGTGCTGGTTCTCCAGCCTTCAGAGAACTTTGGAATTCAACACTGCACTAGACATCCCAATGTTCATGACTGCAAAATAAATCTTAGGAAGCAAAAAAACCCAAAATAATCTTAGTGCTCAAGCCTCTCACTTGAAATTAAACCGCATTGATTAAACTCTACTTTCAGAACTCTTGTGGATGACACATTCTCAAGAACAAAAAATAACTGCCTAATTTAACTGCTATATGTTAGACAAAACAGAATTCCATTGTAGTGGTTTGAAAGCAAAACAAGTGAGAGGCCCCAAGTTAGAAATACAATTTAATAAGAAGAAAGGGGGGAAAAAGGTAGAATAAAATAAATGCAATAATACAAAAGACCACTGACAGAGTCAGAATACAACCTGAGCAGGGTGATGGAAGCAGTCCAGATGAGGTGGTCTTCCTGAAGCAGTGATCCTGTAGAAAGGTCTGGTAGCTCTGGTCCTCTGGGAATCCAGTGGGTAAGGCCTGCTTATACTTTCTCCAAATCCCAGATTATATCCAGGTGAGAATGCTTGGTTCCTCCTCCTGGGCAGAGCATCTCACAATGGGATGATGAGTCATACAGAGGGTCCTTGCTGACCCATTAGAGAGAGATGGCTCCCGGAGGCAGTTATCTATGAGTCATACAGCAAGGCATCTGATGGGCCATTAACAGAAGATAGTCCAGGGGAAGGAGGTCTGGGAAACTCTGCTCCAACAATTGGATTCAGCAGTTCATGAAGATGGTGATAGAATACTTTTTGCACGTCCTATACTACAACCCAGGATATCCATCTTTCTAAATATTTACACTTCCAGTGAATCATTTGCTGAGCCTTTTTTATTACCGTGAATTTCTTGAATGATGTTCAAAGTTCTGCTGGACCAATCAAGTCACTACTTTACTAATTAAATGTTTTAGTGAATGTTACATGCTGGCTAAACAAAGAGCTAGCTTGCTGTTAGGCCTTCTGAAGCTCTTATAGAAGCGTAAGGACAGACTATTACAAAAGAATAGCCTGCTCTCACTTACACTAGGCTGAAATTTTTCTCATTTATTTATTCGTTGTTGTGCTCATTGGCAGTGGGAAAATAGCTGTGTATTGGTTAGGGAGCTTCCACAGTGGGAATGTTGAGCCAAAATATCTTTCAGATAATCTGAATATCTCTTAAAAGGAGAAGAAAGCCACACCAGCACATCTGGATCAGGACAATTCCCTGGCAAAAAGCTGCACTGATACAGTATTCTCAGTGCATACTGTACAGTCTGGTAGTTCTGAAATTCGTTTGCAGTGTTTTGGATGAATGTGTCTATTTGCCTGCATGTAAGTGTGTGCTGAGGTCAGGGTTCCTGACCTAGATTGTACCCTGCATGGCAGGACAAGAGACTAATTGCGGCTGCTGCGATAGCATTTTCTGCCGTTCATTCGGCATTGTTTCTGCTGAGTTCAGTAGTGAGAAATGTGAGATCAGTGCTCCATACAGATCAGGGGTCATTCAGTCTACTGTAGGAGATGTGCCACTTTTTATTTCGGGAGTGCCACTTTCATCATTAGGAGAGGGGCTGCTGACTGTGATGCAGATACCTCCAAGAACCACCATGAGTCAGATGTAAGACTGGTGTGAGATCTGTAGGCTCATCCACCCCTGGATGTAGCTATCACTCCAGAACCTTGAACTGAGCAACTTCAATTCATGAAGCTGTTTTAAGGAAGTTTTGATCCACCAGGGAATTATATGGACTCAGTGTTTAGTACCTCCTGTACTTGGACATTGGGCTTTTGTGACAGACTTAGGGACCTTGAAGTGCTATGGTTGATTACAGTTAGTGAGACTGGAAAAGCACTTTGCATTTGACTAACGGCTTCACAGGCACTCAGCATTTTCAACAGTGACATAATTATTTTTTAATGGATGTTTATAGTGATTACTGTCATGCTGCAGGGTTTTTGTTAATCATTAGAAAGCTGGCTATCCAGGCAACTGGAATTTAATTATTTGTCTGAGAATTCATTATAATCAAGAGGACAGACAATTAATAACTAATTAAATCCATTGAAATGCTGTGGGAAAGGAGTGTTAATCCTGTTGCTCAGCTGTGGTGGAAAGTGGACAGATACACAACTGTTAATTTGGAAAAGATGACATCTTTGTAACATAATACATTACTTAAACACATCAGTAGTAAACTACAAGCTATTCACTTGTCCAGGCGCAATAAGCTGAGAGAACCCTTTAGATTCTTTCCCTAACCCTTTCCCTGGTCTCGATTAATTATGATGACTGAGGACTTTGAAAGGTTGCAGATTCCTTAGAGCTAGTAAAAGTATCCAGAAGACAGATTGATTGGCTTAGTTGGTTGAAAAACTTCTGGATTATATGCCAGCCAAAACATAAAATTAGATAGGCTAACTCACATCAGAAAAAAAATGTAAATTTAATAGCGCAACATTGGGATTATTTATGGTACTTGGGCAGGGCATGTTGCAGAAATCAGACCCAGATAATTAGGAAACATAGTAATACTTCTTCAGAAATCTTTATGATATTGTTTTATCCAGGATATAGTTAATTAAAAATTTGTCATAATGATTTTTTTTTACCTAGTTCTAGTGGCTTTTCAGAAAACAAATGTTTCAGCTGTTATAGTTGCTAGAAAACCCCAACCTTGTGCATGTGTGACTCTTGGCTAGTATCCATTAGATAATCCAGTCATCCCAGTTCATAGAGACCCAGTGTGGACATTGCAGTTGACAGTAACAACAGAAAAGCCAGGAATGAATCTGAGGAGACTAAAACCTCTCTTGCCTGGAGTCAGTTCCTATCGCTGAGAGAGAAATTTTGAAGTTCTTTGACTAGAGTCTCTCCTGTTCTGTAAGAACAGAACCTTTCAGCAGGATCGCAGTCATACCAACCAGATGCCACCATGCTGGAATCAATAGAGAAACCTTGATTTAATCAGTCTAAAGTGGCAATCCAATATCAAGTGTAGATTCACAGTGAAGCATACTCTGATGAGTTGCTCATACCTGGACATTAGCAAGTTTTATGAAAGTCAGTTCTTTTTAGATTCCTCCTTAATAGCCCTATCCATTTAAAAAAAATTAACTAGACAGAAGCCAGAGTCATGAGAAATGCCATGGTAAATCCCAGTATGGCCCAGGGAAGTTCATATGATTGTCTCTTAAAAGTTCGGGGAACAGGATTTTATTTCTTGGCAACTCAAACCTGGGAAAGCATTTTGCTATGCACTCTGAAATAGGTGCCCGATTATGTACCAGAGCTGGCTATATTTTAATATAGAGGAAATTTCCTCTATGCCTACATAATTTATAAACCACTTCATGATGAAAACCATTTGTAAAATAAAGAAGAAAGGACTCAGTTTCATTGGGGAAATTATTTGTTCCATAGCTTAAATTTAAGTTCAGAAGTGTAGCTAGTGCAAATTCTAGCACAAGGCATGTAGTTCATGTTTTTCATGTCAAGCTGTTGGATCCAATGAGGTGAGAATCTCATCTTTCATTTTTAAAAATTGTTTCTGGTTAACAAACACTGTAAAAATGAGACAGAGCACACCCAGAAAAGCAGGGGCAAAAGGCAAGGTAAATAAAAAGATACCAAATCATTGTATGCATAAGGATCTCATGGCTTGATCTGGTGAAATATTCCCGTTTAGCTTGATAGCATTGTGGAATTCAGCTGAAACTGTGTATGAACTAATGGATGAAAGAAAACATATTATATGGTCTCCTTGCCATACCGAACACTATCACAGTTGATAGCATAACTTTTAATTCTTAGAAAGCATAGTTTAGGAGTCAAGAAATTGTAATAATAATTTCAGAAAAGATATTTTAAGTCTGTTTGCCTCACTTCAATGCTGTTGTTCACAGGACTTCTATGAAGGTATCTTGAAAGTGCTTGGAGATTGTGACAAAAATGAACAAGAAGAATTTAAACTCAAGCAGGGTTTAAGTGAACTCCCTGAAATTTATGAATTACACCAAGACATCCTGAAAGAACTGGAAGAGAGAGTCCTTAAATGGCAAGTACAGAATGGCATAGTTTGATGGCCTTAACATACCCTCCACAGCAGGTGGGTGAACTCATTGTGTTCCCTTGACCATCCCAGCAGAAGTGAAAAGAGTACAACTTGAACTACTTTGGCAGATTTTGCGTACAGATGGGAAGGAAGTGAATGTAGGGGCCGTCAGGCTAAAAAGTCAAATACAGAAATATGTGTGCAGTGAACAGCCCATGATTCTGAATGACCCCCCNAGTCAGTGTGAGAACAGTCAGCTTCATTTGCATTATCCCCTGCTAGTTCTCAGTCACCACGAAGTGGCTCCAAACTCATGGTCTGGAGGTCACAAATTTGTGCTGTGGGGAACAGGAACAACTTACATCAGAACTGACCCTAAAGAAGATCTGCTTCCAGAAATTTACATAGCAGCAGTGTAGCTCTCTGTTAAGGGAGAGCCCCTTGCTCCCAGCACTGAGGCAGGGAGCT
Organism: Cyanoderma ruficeps; assembly: GCA_008694505.1. Taxonomy (NCBI): domain Eukaryota; kingdom Metazoa; phylum Chordata; class Aves; order Passeriformes; family Timaliidae; genus Cyanoderma; species Cyanoderma ruficeps. The sequence goes on along the minus strand of VZDJ01000056.1, from coordinate 12,793,738 downwards.
GCTACCCCAGGCTTCCAAGCCAAATGGACACTGGCAGCCTGTTAATGGGACTCCATCAAACATCTTTACAGGGCAAAGTCTTTCCATGAGAGAATAAGACCATGACTAGGACAGACAACGCTCCAAAATTCATTCGGCTAAGGAGACCCCTGACTTAAGCCAGGCTGCCAGGTTCTATTGGATGGACCATGAAATCCCATACCTCCAACCTGCTAAACTCCAGGAGGCAGTGATCGCTGAGAATGGATGATCCTATTTCTACACAGCCGCTAAGCAATTAAGGAAGTCAGTTAAATGAGGAGAATTTTTCAGTAACAATCCTAAATGTAGGGCACAGGTCTTGCAGCCCTGCACTTCCCCAGTCAAAGCACACAACAAGGAAAGGAGAGGCTAAAGGGAACTGTGTTTTGGTTTGTGCCCACTAAGGGACTGTTGGCAGAAGGACTTCAAAAGTGTCACCAATGATTTATGATTCATGCACTTTGAACACAGACATAGTGTTTCCAGCTGGGATCTAAAATGTCTTGGGCGCTAAAGAAGCTACAACCCTACTCTTAACAGCATGCTGCCAGTTCCCTAAGATGAAAGGAACGCAACCATAAATGCCCTAAGAGTTCTGTCCAGAACTACTCTGTGGCACTGGGGATAAAAGAGTACTGTATTGCAAATACAGCAAATACAACAGATATACATATGTTATAGACTTGCACTCACACAGGTTCCCAGGTCATTACCATGCCTGAAGCTTCCAGTAAGCCCTTCCCTGTGCCTGCACTCCCCCAGACACTCTTGTTGGCCTGGACATCCCCAAGAATTCACGTTCCTCAACTAAATAGGATTCCTCTTTCGTGAACTCAGATTTTGTTCTGCTTTCTCCTTGTACATGCTTTACAAATATTTCAATACTGTGCATCTGAATACTGAGACAGATGACAGTGAGGCAGTGCTCAGAAACAGGCAATGAAGGAGAGCTGGAGATCTGATATTACAACAAATGTTATATTCTCCCCCACAAACAGTGCTGAAAGTGCTGCAGCAGTTAGAAGGTCAGTTTACAGAAGTGGAAGCTGTGTCCCGAAAGGAGCCTCACAGTGCTGCTATGGCAGAAGCACAGCCAAAGGACCAGCCCCCATGGTGCCCATGCTACAGCAGCCTGTGGTGCTGTCAGCCTGATCTGAAGCACTCCCTCTTTCCTCCCATTCAGCCTAGGCTTTAGGTGGACAGTGTACAGAGCCACTGTGTGTCTAATACAATAAGCAAGAAGTATGGCTCTGCTTCTTTACTTTTATTTACTTATTTGTTTATTTGCTGCTTCTTTTCTTTCTGTGGCCTTAGGGATGAACACCAGAAAGTTGCTGATGTTTTTCTCTCCAGAAAATCAAGGTTGAATCACCACACAGCATACATTATGCAGTTTGACAGGAATTTGGCTTTGCTAGATGAAATGTGCCTTAAATGTTCCCAACTGACTACTGTGATTCAGGAGTTTGAGGTAAGGCTCACATGGCTTTACCATGGGGATTACTCAAGGATTTTTTTTTTCTGGAACTCCACCAGTTCACACACAGGGTAGAATGGAAGAATAGTCTTCTTTCACAGCCCAGGTGCAAAAACTGAAGTGAGAAATTCACTTGTGCATGATGTGTTTGTATCTCTGTTGCCCACACACTCCTGCGTGTGCATACAGAATGTGTGTTGGTGAATCTAGAGATCCATGAGTATATTTGGGTGAAACACAGTGAAGTGGTTTCTCAGTCACTTTTTAACTTACCGAGTTCTTTGAGGATGTGTTTGAGTTAATAACTGGGATTTTAACTAAGAGGACATTTTGCTGCTGAGCTCGCATCCCCCTGATCTTTGTGTTTCTTCCCTTCCACTGAGGACAGCAGAGCTCTGGTGACAGCCTTTACAGTGTGAAACACCAGCTTCTGAAAGTGGTACACCGAGTCTTCCAGTATCGTGTGATGCTCACAGGTCAGTAGAATCACTCTCAAAAGTACCGAAATAGAAACACTCCCCTGATGTTCTGTGCCTCCACTGTGCTATGTATTGATGCTGTAACAGCTAAAATAGGGCTAAAGCAGTATGGGATTTCCTGGGAAGTTCAATATGCCTAGTTCAGGATTCAGGAAGTGTCAGCCTGGGAAGAGGCAGGCACTTCTACGGGACAGTCATGTTGAAAGGTCACAAAAAAGCACAGTCAGATGCTTTTAGCCATTCCTTCTTGGCTTTTTCCTTCCGTGAATCAGGAGAGGCAGAGTTCAGCCTCACTGCCAACAAACAGGTTTGATTTTTTTATTATGTCAAGGGTAGTTATCAGAGGCAGTAGAAGACAGGTTACCTCACAAGGAGACTCTGCACTGCATCTTGTATGACAGTGGCAAGCACTGTCTTCTTATCAACAAAGCAGTTCTACCCAGTACTGCACCATAAATCCTATGCACAGTACACCTAAAGCTAGTGATTAGTCAAAAACCCAGTCCAATTTTGCTGCATCATAGGAGGCAGAGATATAAATTTACATTAACAGTACATTTGTCATCCTGATTTTTCAGCCTTCTGATGTTTACATTCTGTACTGGAGTTTTCTCATGCATTGTAACATAAACAAAGAGTGCTATTTTGTAAATCATGCATTCCTTCCTGGGGGAAGGACAAATTGATGGACTTCTGGTTTGACCAGTGGGGTCAGAGAGGTGTCAAGCTCGTCCTCCAATCCTTGATCAAACCCCAAAAGCTATTTAAACCCTGATCCCAAAATAAACTTCCATCTTTCTTGTTCTCACAACTGTACGGTGTGAGTGTGGTTTTTCGTGTCTGTCAGGCAACATACACTTACAGATTTTACATTTACAGTTATACCTTCCCTGTACATTCAGGAACATATATGTAACTACTACCTGAGTCTTTCCAAGGGGGGTTATGTTCCTTTGCTGCAAGCCACCCCAAATCTAACAAGTCTAAGCCTGTGAGGAGAGCAGGCTTTCTGAAGCCTGACTGTACAGAACTAATGTCTCCTTCCCGTGCCTATAAAAAGCATATGATTCATTTACTATAACTGTAAATATAGCCAGCAGCATTCGTTCAGCTGGGAAAAGAGAATTAATTAGAAAAAAATTACTTGTAAAGTGGTGCTACTCAGCAATTCTCTTGACTGAGAAACATTTTTGACATTGTTTATTTATTTATACTTGCCAAGTTATGTGAGCTCAAATCTGTATCAGTGCTCTTGCATTGATTCTCAAAGTAAAATACCATCAAAGGTGAGTTTTGATTTGGAAGGAGGCTATCTATACACTTAATTATTTGGGAATAAATTGCTGTGGGGCATTACTGTGGATGCCCCATTCCTGAAAGTGTTCAAAGCTCAGATTGGATGGGCCTTTGGGCAACCTGGTCTGCTGTAAGGTGTCCCTGCCGGTGGCCGAGGCATTGGAACAAGATCATACTTAATGTCCCTTCCAACCCCAACCTGTGTCTGATTATGTGATTAGGATTTAATGTTTTAGCTAACAACACTACAAATTATGTTGATTTGTATTCTGATTGTTGGATTTCTGTGTTTGTTTGATCATTTACTACAGATTACTTGAATAACCTTTGTCCTGATTCTACGGAGTATGAAGCCACACAAGGTAAAATGAAATTGGTAGAAGAAAGCTTCTGTTTTGCTAACATTGCTTCTAAAGAGGTGCGAGATCTCTATACTGGTAGTATATAGAGAATGATTTTTTTCAAGATTTTGCGTTAATAGGTTAGATGTAAAATCTATAAGACCTGCTTATTAGTTTAGACAAATTATTTAGGACAAGAATCCTATCTTTTGTTCTTTTTTAATTGAAATATGTGGATTTCCCATAGTTTTGATATGATGGAGCTTACGGAAGAAGAAAACATCTATACAGACATAGTGCAGACACTGGAGTTTTGCCCCAATCATCAAGGAAATCCTAGTCCTCTTTGGCTTTGTAAATATTTGGGCTGGTCATTGTAAAGTCAATTTGGATGGCTCCCCCTGCCTAATTGTGTACCATTGTCTATGGTATGCCTACTGTGCTCGGTGAACTTGAGAAAAACCCAGGAGGTTTGAATTGCTTATCTGTATTCTGGATTCCTTAAGGTTACATAAAGTTGAAAGATATTACATAAAAAACAGTTCTGCAAAATCAGGAACAAATCCACTGCTAACACCATCATTTTCATTACATGAGATACATAAAGCAGAAGTCTCTTACTCCTGCTGAAATCAAAGCAAGGTTTAGTTGTGATGTCTAGTTTTAGTTGGGAGTAATTTTGAGTCTGGAGTAAGCAGTAGTAACATTCTATTGATGAAATCAATTCACCCCTCCTGCACTAATTATAAATCCAAACCAACTCATTGCAATAAAGTCAGCAGTTGAATGGTGAAAGTCAGTTTATTCTGCCCAAGAGCAGAGACTCATGCAAGATTCAGGACCCTAGTCACTGACAGTAGAACTACAGCTATACCAGTAATTTAAACAATAGCAGGGCAGACACTCAAGCCCTCTGACCACAATTGCCTATCTCATTTATGCTTAGGAGATGCTTGTGCCATTCCTAGCCAACATGCTGCCAAGTTATGGCCAGAAATTGATAGAAAGCCCTGTGCCACATGGGAAGGGATGTGAAATAGGGACCTGAGCCAGGTTATGCCACTGCTCTCAGTGCCAGCAAACATGTTCTAGCCCAGGTTATTTGCCAGTGGAGAATCCAGGAGTTAATTCATGTCACCACTTCATACACATTTCTATCAGAAAGGGATGACATGTCCTCTCCCTCAGCAGTCAGAGCTACAGCTTAGACTGCCATGCTATTTGGTGGCTGAAGTTGGTTACATTAATCTCTCTATATCACAAGACATTGACAAAAACATCTGCAACTAGAAAACATCATAAAAAAGATTTAGTGCCATCCTAGGTATTTAAAAGGGTCCTCATAAGCTCTATGAGCACCACAAGCATGATGCAATTTCAGCCAAGAAAATGATGAAGGGAAGAAGGGGAGACAGCACTGTGTGCTATGTCAGGGTAGCTAGGCAGTTGCATTACGAAAGTGACAAAGAAGCCAAAGGATGCCCTTGCAAACAGGAGGGATTTGAGTTATTTTTCTACTCTTGTGTGATATATGGTGTTTGTTTTCCTTCATCCTTCAGCTGCCTTATTCATGGTTTCTGAAATCACAGACCAAGCCAATGACAGCATGCTCCAAGCGGTGAGTCCTACCATGACACATGCTCCCTTGATCAAATAGTGTGTTTTGTGCACATCTGTTCAAGTGAATACATATGTTCGTTAAATTCTGAAGCCTTCTCCAGGGTGAGACTCAAGGGCATATACAGATCTGGTTTATAGTACTGCAGATATGGAGTTGGTCTATGCCATTTAGTGCAGCTATGAAAGATGCAAGACACTATAGCCAATAGCAGAAAGGATTCTTTCCCCTCTTGAAGTTCAACTCACTTTTTCATTATTTCATTTCCTGAGCAGTGAAAGGGTTGTTAATAATGGTTCAGGCATCAAAACATGAAATACAAAAGACAAAGCATCACACGTAGCATCATCACATTAAGATGGAAAGGAGTGAAATATCAATATTCTTAATAAGGGCTTGTTTTCAGGTAGGCTTTCAAGGCTGAAGAAATGAATGCACATGAATTGTTAGGGAAGAACACACTAATTGGTTATGAAGATGAAAGAACAGGTGTAGGTTGAAGGGATGATGTCTAACAAGCCTAGAGTTTTATCATAAAAAGGAATTTAATCTGACCCCTCTGTAAACTAGACTCTGAAACTACAGACTTACTAAACAAAGTTTTCAACTGGTTTGATTCTGATTTGCCTTCTCCTTAGGCAAAGAATTTATACTCATATTTTTCCATTATTAAAGCAGTCTTTGTACCAAAATAAATATTTCATCAAAAACCTGAGATCTCATGAAAACCTTCCAGAAAAATCTGGAAAGCTTTAGGGATATCAGAGCTTTAGGGATATTTGTGTTAGAGGTTGAGAACTCTAAGAGCTTGGTTCCTAACAGATCAAGGTCACACATCTTTTCCGAGCACCTCTGCTTCCTTAGATTTCACTTAGATATATGGGATATTTATATAAATACTTCTTTGAAATTAGAAATATATGCAAGTGGCTAAAATCAAATTTGTTGTGTTGCATTGCCATGATATCATTTTGTCTCTACTAAGTCATGCTTTAATTTGAAGAATGTCATTGTATCATCTGAGTCTTACACATGTCACAGACTGTATAATAATTGCTATTAATAATAATAGCAGTAATAATCCAAACAGCAACTGTTTTGGGATAATTTCATCACAAATTCCAGATAGACGTTTACATTTTTTTTATCATATCGTCAGAGCACATCTACTCTTTTTCAGTAAGACTCCAGCAGTTTTTCCTGGATTTTCAAGCAAATCATGACCATACCTATTTCCGCAGCATTTTTACCATGTAGGAAAATATTACTTTCAATTTACAGATGTACAAACAGAGCTACAAGGCACACCATCACCACAGAGTATTATGTCTATCTGTAATTCCAGGAGATGAACTAAGCAGGGGTTGTATTGCTCTCTGAATGTCTACAATCTGTTAGAGGCCCTGAGACACTAAGAGCTATAAACCACTGTTGCTATTAACAGCTGGTGAGTTTCTTGGGGAGGCTTTCCTGTTACACAGACATCATGATAAAATTATGGAAGCTGCAGTTCACTGCTAAAGTGGCCACAGCAATATTTCTGACATCCACTTCTGCAGTACTCTCTGGGTGGAGCTTTTATTCCTTAATTGTAGGATTATGAAGGATCTTTGAAAGAAGAATGATGATAGTATTAAGACACATGAAGAAAGCTACATAAACTGGGAATTTTGGGGAACTGGTGAGAAACTATGCCCCCTCAGCTGTCCGCATTCCCAGATAAACCGCTATCCTTCACATGTGATGGTTGTTTGACTTCCTTCAGGAAATGAGTTCAATACTTCTCTGTCCGTTTCCTGGCGAACATGTGTCCGTATTGCAAACATCAGCATTTCAACAGGCACCTCTGCCAGCAGTCCTGAGAAAAGCTTGGCTGCTGCAACTTCTCCTCTCACTCTGGTAAAAACCCAGATGAGTAGTATTAGCACTGGCATGAGTGTTCTCATGGGAGAACTCTGCTTTTTCTGCAGATGAAAACCAGCTTTCCATTGTGGAAGCTGTCAACTGGACAAGTTTTGCCAGGCTAAAATACCCTTCAGCGACAGGAAAGTCCTTTGCAAATACCTTTTGCAAAAGTCAACTGTCATCAGGGATGAAATATCATCCCTGATATTTCGTGTGCTATTGCTTTATATGTTTTTTTCCATTTTATTTGCCTATAGTATTTTAGAAGTGACCTGAAAAAATCCATTTGTTACTTCCTGCATTGCAAAGAGATACCTGACACCTGAAATTCTTGAAAATGTGTCAACAGTCAATTACATTGCATGGGAACAGTGCAGCCCTGTGCTGATCAAGCCTACTAGGTATTTCCATGTATTTATATTGAAAAGTAAGCCTAGATAGGTATGTGAACTGTGTTAGCCGAAATCCAGGCCTTGACATACCATCATGTTGACTTGGATATGCTCCTTCTGGTATCTCTGAAAACTTTCTTAATTAGCTGATTCTGTAGACACCACTGATTTGTATCAGGCAGAGACAGTATATGATCTAATCAAGTCTCACTAATCCCAGGGGTATATTAATGCCAGTCAATGGAACAAAGGGAAAACAGACCATTTCCTGTTGTAGCAGAAAACTGTACTCAAAGGCTGTCGGGTCACAAAGCTGTATCAAGTATGGTCCTTAGTCTGTCGTTTATTCAGGTGTACAACTGAAGATACAGGATACAGTGGCTAACTTAGATAGGAGACTCCTAATTTTTAGGCATATTCCAGTGATGATTCACTGCTGCTGGGCAGCCCATTCTACTGTTCTGATCAGACAAAAATCACAGCTGAATCCCATGCACAAGCTTCTGTTTTAATAGCCTCACCTGCTAAATGGAAAGATATTTGAAAAGACTAGCAATATTGCAAAGGTACAGACATCTCTTCTTCCCTTTAATATTCTGATGGGTTTTTTTTATGGGAGCCCAGACTTATCTATCTAATCTTATTTACCATCTTCATAGGTAAGTTCATGTCTGGTGCCAGTGCCCACTGACTGTGCTTTAAGGCCAGGTAGATAGTTAATAGTATCAGAATCATAACCTTGAATCGTAAACTTCCTGATTTTTGCAAAGCATCCAAACAGAAATTCAGCTTCATTGTCTACTTCCTAGTGTACCTTCTAAATCCCCTGTTGCAAAGGCATGGATCCATTATCACAGAATGTAGATCTTCAGATAATCCTAGCAACAGTCTTAAAGTATCAAAGCATGCTTTGGATTATCCGTGTCATGGCACTTATGCACAGGCCTTTGGAGCAGATACTGTACTTTGTATCAGTCCCTATTTCATTAGTTCACAGAGCCAGGAAGTCAGCAAAGAAGCCCATGTATAAATACCGTATGAAGTTAGCAGTTCCTTTGGAAGGTGGAGAATCACAGGTAAAAGAACTGTAGAAGGTCACAGCAGGTGTGAATGCAGGTGATGAGGTTTTGTAAAATCCATAAGGCAGGAAGAGGGCTTACTGGGTGTAAATGCTTGGTCTCAGTTCTCTCTGAAACCTAATTGTGTAATATCAGTTCTGAAGAACTAAAATGGCGAGGTGGGGTGAGGGAAGTTTTGCCTGTTTGTATAAAAACAGTCTCCATGCAGCCTTCTAAATACTGTTTTTCTCTCCCAGGAAAACTTGCAGAAGCTAGTACACATTGAGCACAGTGTGAGAGGGCAGAGCGGCCTCCTCCAGCCAGGAAGGGTGAGTGCCGCAGGCAGACCTGTGCTGATAAGGGCATTGTTTCTGGCCAGCAACACATCTGCATAGATGTAGATGGCCACGTTTCAGATGTCTACAGATGTTATTTACTGAGCAATTGTGATATGAGTTGGAGCACGGGTTTGTGTAAAAAATGTCACCCTGGCAGTGCACAAAAAGATCATGCTGGGAAAGACATGCATTGTCTCTACTTTTACACAGAGCAGGCTTTTCACTTCGGCTGTCCTCAGACACTCCAAGTGCAGTGTATTTTGATGGAGCTACTGTTTTCCTCCTTATATACTCCTGTCAAAAGGCTGCAACTCTAGCAGGAATTTCTTGCAGCCTGAAAAGGCTCTATACTTTATATAGCTGACTAAGAACATTAAATTAGGGCAATTAATTTGTTTTCAAATTTATATTTTCACCATTTCCCCATGGTGCTTTTAATACAAGACGCTGTTTTTAAGAAACACATCAACAGAAATGTAAGAGTGTACAGCTCTGTCTTGCTATCCACATCAAGTGCAAATTTCTTTTCTTACTTTCAAACCTGTCCAGTTTCCTCAGCTCCAGCCTGCTTCTATGCTTCAAAAGATTTTATTGAGCTCTGCAACTCTGAATTTCCCTTCAGTCCACCAATATCTTTAACAAAATTCATGAAGCAATTTTCAAGGCATGCATACTCATAGCATAAGAATGCTAATCAGCCAAATATTGTGGTCAACCTTTGTTTTTCTCTCTAACATCAATATTCTCACTTGCCCTTACCAGGTAATGCTTTAACAAATTCTGCAAAGCCCAGCATACAGAATTTGCAGGGTTTGTCTCTTTGATTATAACCGGTTCTGAAGTGGAAAAGTACACCAGAATCTGTTCTCCGTCTGAAAAGAGCAGATTACTGTTAATACACTGATGTTATGGCAGACTTTTTCCAATATTACTGCAATGAAGTTCTGGTGTGCTGGTTTAGCTGCTTACATACACAGTCCTACCTATGTACATTGTAACAAGATGGACTGAAAAAGTATTGTGCTTGCAAAATTATACAAATTATATATGCAGTTATAGTTAAGTTCATGTAGCATACCAAAACCCAAGGTTTCAGCTTTTCTCTTTGGTCAATTTTAGAGAACTTTTAAAGAAAAGAATTCCTTTCTAAAGCCCATTGTATATTAGCTTTCAGTCTGTGACAGTCATCTCTGAGCACAGTCCACAGTGCAGAAAGAGTGGGCTGAGAACAAGTGGGTTTCCAACTAATTTTGTACTGACACAAATGCAAGCCATGAAGGGCAGCAGAGCTAACCTGGGAAACAACTAAGCCAGATCATAAGGAGTAAGGCTAGAAACAAGTGTTGAGGTTCTGTATCTCTTCTTGTGCTGATGAATGGCATTGGAGTAGCTTCTTCCCCAGGAGAAATACTCCCTTTTTGCTGTAAGATTCAGAATGAAATCTCAGGATTACAATCTGCTGTTTTCTCCTTCAGATCTTTGTGAAAGAGGGAACACTGATGAAAGTCTCTGGCAAAAACAGGCATCCTCGGCATTTGTTCTTGGTAAGATTTTTTTATATTTTTACTGTCTCGCTCATGTATTTCCATGCATTTGTGCAACCCTGAAACCTGGGAGATTTTAGACTGCAAGTCATTTAACCATCAACAGTGATGTGGTGAAGTAGTTCCTGTTGATAATAGGGCTGTAGTCCTTTCACACTTCCCATTGGTCCCACATACAGGGATATGGGCTGTGCAACCCTCTGCTTGTGCCACAGTTACATACAGCCTTCACCAGGGCATAATTCTGCAAATAAGTGCAAGTTTTCAAGAGGATCAGGAAGATGAAAACTCCTGAATACTTTCAGAAATTAAGCTGCACACTTGAAAGTCCTAAGACCTTGGAAGATTTAATCAGAAGCAAGAGAGAATACCCTACTGCTAAAGCAGCTGAAAACTTCCTTTGGTCACACTTGGGAGGGATTTATATCTTTAAAACTGAAGGACTGGGTTTTAGCTCCTGCTGTCCACATATATATAAATTACCTGATAATTTTGTGCATTGCCTCAGTGTGGTTCCTTTAAACACGCACCTCCACCTTAGTGTGGATTAGAACAGTTTTCAGTGACAGTTTGCAACACTCTTCTAGGATAATTAAGAAAAATGGACCTTTTATCACCTAGCTGGAATACTCTTTACAAGGGTCCACAACCCTACTGCAAGTATTTGTAAATCAAAACAAATGAAACCCCATTGTTTTGTAGATATACTATGAACACTTAGGCTTTCTGTTTTGCATCACACACTCCATTGAGCAGTTAAAGAGTATCTGTAACTCCAGGCTCCTGAGCTCTGTTCTCAACTTTTCAGGTAGCTTATTGTGTAACCACTGGTATTTTTATGTTCTTATCAATATGAAGGGGAATATGACACTTGCCCGTGTCTTAGAACTTTGCTACCTGCTTACCTGTTAAAGTTTGAAAAATTCTTTAGAGCTCCCTCCCAGAAAAAAAGCCATAAAGAACTGAGCATTACTGCTGCTATTAACATTAAAATATTGTGTGCAGAATTTATTTTAAAAGAAATGAACTATATGGCTGGAATCTGTATTTTCTGTCTCCTTTAAGTGCTGAGAGCTTTTCACCATGGGATCATTGTAAGAAGGAAAGATGGCTTATTACAGAAGCCATCTATTTTGCAATATTCCTTCTTATTTCTCCCTCTTACTTATAACTCCTATTTGTGCATGAGTGTATGCACAATCTTCTTTCCCTCCTCAATCACATATTGCAGTCATAATCAAAGATCAGATGGCATGGGACAAAGTGCTGGTGCTGCACTTTTTAATGGTTTCAGTGGTTTCTGTGGAAATTCAGACTCTCATGTACTGAAAATTATGGATTTCACGCAAATCTTCAAATATGAGATAGCTGCAGTTCCATTTTATGGGGTCAGCATCAATGGACTGTAACAAGTGCAATAAATGTCAAAATCATGACTTTCTGTGACTGTCACAAGAAAAAGGCTGTGCCAGAAACTCCAGGAGCTGATCTTAAGAAACAATGTTCTCAGCAGCAGTAACTCTGAAGTCTACTGATGACCACTTAATAACAGATGATAATTGCATCTCTACTGATTTTTCTGCTGAAACACTTGCCTTTGCTAGTATTCAAAATTATTTTGGAATTGTGGCTAAAGCTGGGAGAAAATTCCAAGCCATCGCTACCCTTTAGTCTTCCAGTGTGTGTTGCTGCCACCATAACCCATTACTATGGCAAACACTGAAGTGCTATAAATTAGCTATTGTAACTGATAGAGAATTTTAAAGGAAGATCAGAAATCAGGTTGATAATAAACGTTGAGAGAAAAGTAATTTAAACTAGGGATAAACTTACATAAATTTCAAGTCATCCAAAATAGTTATATCAGCTTGAAGGTCACAAGCCAGGAGGCCATAAGTATTACTGAAACAAAGCAAGCACAGAAAATACTTTCTGGTACTCTCTGGTTTAGGAATTATTTCCTGGGAAAAGTTTACATGCTCAAAGTCAGATGTTAACTGCAAAGAGAGAAGTGTCTCTTGACGGGCTGGAGACATTACAGTAGCCAATGTCTTGTTAATAGATGCTTTCAGTATTCAGCAAAAGTGTTTTTTTTCTTCCTTTCAGTCAGCAAGGCAAATTGTGACCAAATGTGCTGTCATGAAAAGGATGGGGTGGAGCTGGTGGAAATGGTCACTTTCAAAAACAAAGAGACACATAAACCTGGCTTTCCTGGTCTAGCACACTGAAGTTGCAATCACTTCAGGCTTCCTGTATTGTATATCCAGCTAGGGCAGGGGGAGGGTGGTTGGATCATTGAAACTACTTGAGACTTATTGGCAAATACCTACCTTTGGGTTCAGTGATTTTTATTTTTTTTTTAATCCAATCTCTTCCATATGAATGCTCTTCAGGTTGCAAAGCAATTCCCTGTACGATGACATTGCAGGAAAGTTGTTGTGGAATATGGTAATTCTTGCATTAACTCCTGAATGGTCTTGCTTTATCTGCTTGTCACTACTATTGCTATGGATTCTCAGTGGTACTGCCACTGCCATGCCGCTACAACTCCTGCATTGCCTAAAGGACTATTTAGCCTGTGGATACAGCAAGACAACTACTGCATAGCTATGTCAGCATATTTCTATCTTGGCATACAGCACGGTTATTGTATCTTAAGGGTCTTAGGCATAGGTGTTAAGGCCCTACCAACCATCGCTGCCAACACCTTTCAGTAACAGGCCATGCCTACATGAAAATATCCTTCTCTCTTGTGAGTGCTGTCCTGATTCTGATACCTGGGGACACTGTGGAAGAAAAACCCATGCCAAAACCCCAAGACTAGAATAATTTCCTAAACATTGTCTCTTAAAATTGACATACATTTAAAGCCTTTATCTTCTAAGGGCTGTATTATAATCCTTCGAAGACACTTGGAAAACTCAGGTTTGTGTATTATTAAAAACTCAAACCTTTCAGAACTTCTTTTTAATGCTTCACAGGTCAGCAGCAACTCAAAAAGATCACCAGAGGCTAGCACGTATAAGTGTAATTTGGCTTAGCTTTGATGGAATAAGTGTATTCACCTTCACTATCCCAAAGAGATTTTTACATGAATAGCATTTTCTGAAGTTCTTAGTAGTGAACTTACTCTGACTGAAGCTAAATCAGGACCAGGACCTGGAGAGAGTTTCAGAGCAAGAGTGCACACTGAAGGATAACCCCGAGAATTTAATACCTACGCATCCCAGGAGATGAACCCATCAAACTGAAGTTGTAGTTAGAATATGCTGTAAAACCTAGCTGTGTGCTAAACACCTACTTGGCCTGTGCTATCATGGTATGCTTTAGTGGTGTGCTGTGAATATATATCTGCCCGTAAGGAGCACTGTATGTCTGGGCACAGCCCAGATAGGCATGACAGTGTAAAGACAAATTTCAAATGTTTATGATGTTGTGTGTATCATAATGTTACTTGGGCTGGCTGTTTTGTGCAAGCTGATGGTATTGTTGAATCTGGTGTTTCCTGGCAGGATGTTTTGGTGAGTTTTGCTGTATGTCTGTTTCCTGAGCCCAGTCTCTGTTTACAAGGATGTTGTGGCCTCTGTGCAGCACAGTATGGCCTGCTGAAACTGGCAGGTCCCCTAACTGCCCCCCAACCAGAAGACTTTGCAACTCAGAGCCTGTCTCTTATCTCACCCTTCTAAGAATTTCTCTACAAAGGCCACTTGTTTTGAAAATGGGTTGCAGGAAGCTGCTATTAAATGGGAGACTGTTTAATGCTCCAACTGGCAGGGCTGGAGTATAGGAGATTTTTGGAGTCACAGCTTGGAAAGCATGGCTCCAGCACACATTCAGACTGCTCCACTGACACTCAGGGCATGTTTAACTCAGACCTGAATAGAAGAAGACAGGGTTCATAATTAACTAGCCTTTAAAAAATTCAGAAAACCCAAACCTGTGGTAGAAGCTTTTAGACAGAGAGTATATCACATATGGATGCCGGAAGTTCAGCAGGGTATAAACTTGTTTGGATCAATCAATTTGAATATGGTAGGTTAGAAAGTTTGCATTGATTCTAATGTTACTGGATACCTGTCACAACAGGGAGAATTGTAAAAAGTAACAGAAAAAAAGGGAATTAAAGATGAGACATCCTTCTTTCTCTGTGTTGTCAACTGTTGTTTTGGAGAACATGTGTGTGCATGGAGCAATGCAGAATAAGGGTATGTGCTCCAATATCAAATTCTGGGCAGTCTGGGAATCCCAATTATTCAAAAATATTCTGGCAAACAAGATGTGTGTCTGAAGCCCAGGGACTTGTGGGAGCTTCCCATAGGATTCTAGCAGTCCACCTCCTCCACTGCAGATTTCTGAGAGGTGGCAAGATTAGCTTTCATCATCAGCCAGTCCTCACTGCTTCAGGGAACACAGGACAGTTGAAGCAGGAGGATGCATGAAACCACTTGTACTGATGCTAGTTCTGTCCATACCTTCAAATGGCCATCACTACAGTCTTTACTGTGCATGTGGCAAAGGAGACAGCAGTGAGTGAAAACTCTTTCTTTCTTCATGAATATGTGTGCCTTGCTTCACAAGATTTGAAATATTTGTCACAATTTCTCTGTATCAAGCTGTGGCTAGTGGGACCTCCAAATCACAGCCTACTGCTAAATAGTGAGAAAAAAGGAGGAGAAAAAATTCCAATGGGCAATTATAAAGCAAAGTAATGTGTAGTAAAATCTTGGGATAATTATCAGGGTTGTCATGATAATAGTATGCACCATGGTGTCATCCTTTATCAAAAGTAATAAAAGAATAAGCAGATTTTAAAAGAGATATATGGCTTCTAAAATACATAAAATAAATTGAGTTTGCTATTCAAGAAGCCTCATAGCAGATTATGTCAGGATCCTGAAAATCTCAAGAGTTCATTTGCTTGGGCTTAGTGCTCAGGCGCTGCAGGGCCCATTTTAGTGCTTTTTGGTATCTTCATGAGCAAGAGGGATGCAGGACTTGAAGGGATACTAGGTTTGCCAATCATGCTAAACTGGGAGGAGCTGTCAACTGCCTCGAAGGCAGAGAGGCCTTGCAGAGAAACCTCGATGAATTTGAGAGATGAACAATCACCAACCATATGAAGTTTGAGGGCTAGTGCTGGGAAGGGGCAACCCTGTAGTGTAGACTGGCCAATGAGGCACTGGAAAGCAGCACTGTGAAAAGGGACCTGGGGGTCCTGGTCAACAAAAGCTGAATATGAGTCAATTGTGCCCTGGCAGCCAGGAGGGCCAGCCGTGTCTGAGGGGCATCAGGATCAGCATCACCGGGTGGGCAAGGGAGGCGATTGTCCTGCTCTGCTCTGCATTGGGGCAGCCTCACCTTGAGCACTGTGAGCAGTTTCGGGAAGCACGGTATAAGGAGCTAAAGCTGTTAGAGAGCATCCAAAGGAGGAACACAGAGATGGGGAAGGATCTGGAGGAGAAGCCATACAAGGAGTGGCTGAGGACACTTGAATTGTTCAGCCTGGAGGAGACTGAGGTCAGACCTGATCGTGGCCAGCAGCTCCCTCAGGAGGGGCAGTAGAGGAGTGGCACCAGTTTCTGCTCTCAGTGACAGGATCCAAGAGAAAGGCATGAAGCTGTCAGGAGACGTTAGGCTGGATATTAGGAAAGGGTTAGGGTTTGGTAACAGCCCCAGCAGTTCATCAAGTTACAGCTTGTTCCAGGTATCCCCCCCAGGAGAATGGGCAGGCAGGCCTGCAAACTGTATTGCAAATTATTGATTTTGTTTATCTTTTCATATAGATGAATGATGTTCTACTGTACACATATCCCCAGAAGGATGGCAAATACCGACTGAAAAACACCTTGGCTGTGTCAGGCATGAAGGTAATGCTTCATCTGTATTAAAAGCTTGAATTGAAGTTTTACAGTGAGCTGCTGGTGCTTTGCTGGTTTATGGCTCATATCCAGCAAGGGGAAAGAGGGGCCAGACCTGTTATCAGGGTATTCCCTTGTCTCTTACAGGAAACAGAAGGAAAAATGGCAAAAATCAAACATAAAAAGATTATCACTAAGTCTGTGACTTAGTATGACAGCCTTATTCAGACGTATAAATAATACAAATTAACCCTGATAATTATCCCAAGATTTTACTACACATTACTTTGCTTTATAATTGCCCATTGGAATTTTTTCTCCTCCTTTTTTCTCACTATTTAGCAGTAGGCTGTGATTTGGAGGTCCCACTAGCCACAGCTTGATACAGAGAAATTGTGACAAATATTTCAAATCTTGTGAAGCAAGATTTAACCCTCTGATCATGAAACAGGAAATAGAAAATACTTATTATCCTATTTTGTCTCCAGCCAATGCATTATCGTTCCCTTCAACATATTCACTAGAGCTTAGTCTGACTGGTCTTAAACTCCTGCTACTCAAGATTTACACATGGCTGCTTTTCATGTGCCTTTTAACTGTTTTCATCAAAAGCATTAATGGTTCAAAAAGCAATTAGCCAACTTTATGGGGAAAAGGTGTATTGGGAGCAATTTAATGCTGTGATACAAAACCACCTTCTTCTTCAATAAATGTATAAATTGCAAACACAATTAAGATATCCTTACACTCTTTCCTTAAGTACTCATTGGCACCAGAACCTATGCAACAGGAGATACAGGACCAAAGAGGTCTATTAGACCTTCATAACTGTTCCATAGCTAATATTCCAAGTGGTATGTATATAAAAGAAGATTTGAAGTGACAAGTCTGATGATCTAGAAAACACACTAGATGAGAATTACTAATCATTAATTTCAGAGGAATGACATAGGAAATTTAAGGTGTTGTGAAAAGGTGAGGGGGGCTGATCACCTCAGGGACCCGAGAGTATAAAACTAACTCAGGGATCCAAGCAATTCCTAGGAATTGCCAAAATATTCTACTGTTAAGTGAAAAGGAGTTGTGGAGCAAGTACTTACTGAGGTAGATTTGAAACACTGAGTCACTAACATAATGATGCTTGTTAATAAAAATGTATGAAACCATGAAGCTATGTTTCTCCTCGGCTGTTGCTATTAGCAGGCTACTAATATACTCTACGCTACGGAAAAGATTTTAGCTGAGCTGTAGCTTTTAAGTTGGCTTCTTTTTTTTGCTGTTGAAGAGCCTTGCTGCAGACAGGCATTCACTGAACTGAAGTGCTTCACTGTATATGCCTGCGTGTCATAAAAAAAGTGATTTCCAATCATTACAAGCATAGACCAAAATGCTCTGACACTTGGCAGACTAAACATCTCCTAAGCTTGTCATTAAAACTGAACCCTCATAGATACTTCATCCTTATAGGCTGTGATTTTCTTCCTTCAGCGCACCATGATATTGAAATAGACATCATTCCTTATTACAACAGCAATACAAAAAACCCTAATGCCCATCTTTTTGCATTGAAATATGAAATAGATGGTTGGGATATTGCAGGTCATATACATTGAGACTTATCTGGTGTACTGGCTATAGACAGTTTAACTCATGTCCACATTCATGTTCATGGCATTTTTTCCTAGGTCAGTCGCCCAGTGATAGAGAAAGCCCAAAACATCCTGAAGATTGAGTATGATGAACATTGCCTGACCCTGTCAGCAAGGTACTGTTCCCAAATGTCCATGGCAGAGGGTATTACATTCTAGAGCTGTATCACTGGATTAGTCCAACCAGTACCCAAGACTGAAATGGTGTCTCTTTCTTTTTTAACTAGCATTTTTCAGTCTGCTATTGGTGACAGACAATGGCTGAGTACTCGATTACACAATCAACATTCATTATAAGTGCGAGGCTCATAAACTGTAACTAATTTATATAACGTACTCCCTTAAAGACCAGAAGTTGGCTCTTGATAACATCTTGAAGAGAAAAGAAAAAAGAAGCCTGGGTACTTTCCATTATCTCTCACATTCTTTCCCTGTGACAAGAGGAGTCAGTTGTATCTCTCTTTTTTGAGAGATGCAACTTTTTTTGTTACCTGGTACCTCTAGGGCTGTAAAACTCCTGGAGAAAATAGTAATTAGGTAATACCACGTGGCAGATACAAAAGTATTTAATAGTGTTTAAGTGTCAAAGTCAAAATTAAACCTTACTGGCAACCTCATGGGTTTTTCTAATAAAAGGAATTTCACTAATGAGCTTGTGTACTGCTAGTACTGATTGCAAGTAGGAGTCAAGCTCTCTGTCCTAGGATCCCAAGCCAGTGCCAAAAAGAGATTGTAGATCAGTTTCTTATCAGAAGATAGCAGTGTACTGTATTTGTCATGGTTCTAGCCCGAAGTTATCCCAGTAATTTACCTACCACTATAGCAGAAAGCTAACTGGTTTGTTTTCCACTTGTAGTTTATTACAACAGATACAGCATACTAGCAGTGGTATTAAAATTAATTCTTCCAAATAACAAGTTATTCAGTGCTTTTAAATACTGACTTTTGCACCATAAGTCTGCAACTACAGAATGCAACAGAATGCCTAGAAACGCGGCAGACTTCCTAAATTACACAGCACAAGAGAAAGACAGGGATGGCACTTTCTTACTCAGAATCAGAATTTGGAGCTCTCATCCTTCCCAGAGCACTTAACATCTATGGGGAGTGCTCAGCTACCTGTCAAAGCCTTTTGGTCTGTTTCCTTTTATAACCATAACCATATCTGAGATTTCCTTAGACCTCCACACTCTCCACCATCCTCAAAATATACTCACAGTAATTCTGAATTACCTGCCAGTTATAAAAGCAAGATGTGTACAGTCCTTCTGTATTGCAAAAGGGAAATTCTGTTGCACATCCCCTTTCCCCAGAGCAACTGAAGTTGCCATCTGTAGTGAGCACCCTGGGATGCACTGCTTGGATTATTAGGATGTTTCTTTGCCTTTTTGTACTCATATTAAGTCCATGCTTAATTAGCATAAACAAAGTCTGTGAGGCAACTGTGAGCAAATAAACTGTGTTTATTTGGTAGTAGATTGAACCAGGACCTGAGACTAAGGTTACCCTTCTGGTAACAGACAGAGGCTGGGATAGAGGTCCTCGCCTTGTGTTGCTCATTCTGTGACCAGCCTGCCATAAGTCCCCAAAGAACAGTTATTCCTGCTCCTTTTAGCACTGGCTGGCAGAGCTAATGAGATACCAGTGAGCCAGCAGCACGCATGCTCTCCTAACCCAATTCACAACATCCTTGGCCTGTTGCACTCAGCAAAAGAAGCACCAAAGACAGAAAAGTACAGAAGGTTTCCAGTATCCCTAAAGACTGTATATTTTGCTGCTCACACTGAAGTGAGCAAGCTGCATTAAAGGCCAGTGGTTAACAACCAAAATGCAAACCTCAAAATCTTTCTATTTGTATGAGGTGAGGTGAGTGAACTGAGGAAATATAGCATGGGTGCCAGGGACTAAAGACAGTAGACTTATGATGACCAAAGCTCAGAAGTCAGCATGGCTATACGAGCAGACGGCGCTCTAAAGTTCTTTCATTTCCTGCTGAAAATGGCTCATTCACCTGAAGAGCCATGTTATTGGTTTAGTGGGGAACTGCTAACAGATTTGACCACAGCACCTTTATGGAGAAGGCTCATATGCTCTTATATCTTTCTTTGCATTTCAGAAATATTATTCTTGGACACAGAGATAACCCTGTGGTGCTTATATAAAATGCCAGAGACAATAATAGGAGAACACAGTCAATACTGCCTCCTGAAAGGCTAATTTAGAGTGATAGTGGCAGCGCTGTGACAAAATCCCATCCTGGTCCAATTTCTGTGTTCTGTGGATGTCCCCTGCTGTCTAGTGAAATGCAGTGACAACCTGACCCCCTCTTTCTATTTGCTCAATGATGAATATATGAGCCAACATGGAGAACTGACAGGTCATCACAGAAGATGCATCAAAAAAAATCTCACAAGGACCAAACGTGGCAATGGTGGAGCAATAGCTGAGCTTCTCTGAGTGTCAGAGGTTCAGCAAAAGCTCCTCTGAGCCTTCATGTTACCAGCCAACTAGCTAATCAAGAACAGGCCTATGCAAATTGACATAATTGATCTTACTCATCAGCAGATGGGTGTTATTCCCACATTTAGTCAGTAAAAACGTGCTATTACTTCCTAGATATTTTTAATTGAGTGGAGAAGAGGCTGAAGGGGCCAGTTAGAGATCAGACTTTTGATAGCATGCTGTCCTTACCTGTCTTTACTAAAGTGGATTTAATTTCCATCACTATATGAGCCATGATTTCCTATGTGGGTTTTTGGGATTTTTAAAATCATATTTTAATTTTCAAGTGAAGAGAATTTCCATGAAAGAATTAGCATGACAAATGTTTAAATCAGGAAAGTCAGGACTTTTTTTAGTGTTTTCTAGGCAGTGGATAAGATTTGTCTGGAAGATACAGATATCTTCCGATTTCTCAGAGCATGTAATTTGCTAGATGGTAATTTTGGTAGTATTAAGGAGTGACTAGACTAAATAGAGCTCTGAGCAACCTGGTCTACTGAAAGGTGTCCCTGCCTATGGCAGGGAGTTGGAACAAAATGATCTTTAAGGTCTCCTCCAACCCAAACCATTCTGGGATTCCATGACTAGTGGTGTGACTCTTGACAGAGGTGATCTCCTGTAACATAGATCCTTGGCTTCCAGAGGTTAGCCAATTTGTAGTACATACACTAGCTCAGAGTTTCTGCTCCAGGCTTGTTGAATTTTGCACAGGCTGTTGTTTTTCAGACAGCGACTTATGCTCATAGTGCAGAAGGATGCCAAGTCAAAGATCATCAAGAAAATCTGGCATTTCCTCTCTTTTTGTGCTCTTTTTTTTTAAAGACCACAAAACACAAATTGTTCTCAGATGTCTTGTTGACAAGACTTCATGAGGACAGTATGAGGAAATCACAGCTGAACAGCAGCTGGCAACAATACCACTGCTAGCTTTTACAACAAAGTCTAGTGGGTAGCTTTAATGTGAGTGGCTGGTATGATTTGGAGAGGGAGCTGAGAGCATACTGAGTTGCATTCCCTCCTGTGACTGAGGCTAGAAAACCACTAGAGCTGTTCAGAGGTTCAGATTAACAGGAAGTGCACAGTTTGAAGTCACCAGAAGAAACAGCTAAAACAGGCAGGATACCTCATGGCTGTAACAGAGCAAATGCATCTGTGAAATAACAGGCACCCCGCTGCTTTTTTGGGATAGCTGGACTAGCAGGGAAATGCGAAGTGCTCGCTGGTTTGCCTTGTGCACATGGGGCATCTAGGGGCCAGTCTGGAGAATTACTGGCCTCCACGTGTAACTGCAACTCCAGGGAACACCCAGCTTTCTTCATTAATGGCTGTCCTGGATTCTTCTGTTCCAGGAAACTGGAGGTTGTCTGTGAAGAAGCTAAAGGAAAATTGAATCATTCACATTTCTACTGTGGGCGATACACTTCTGCATTTCCCAACATTCAGTTCATCTAAGCAGCCCACTGTAGAGATGAGCATAAATATGCCTGCTTTGAGCAACCCATATATGCCAACACTCTATGCACTAGAGTGCCTAAAAGATGGGGCAGACAGGACAAAAAGAGACATGTCATATTGTCCTGTGTGATCTAGGACTGAGCAGCTTACAGCAAAGCCAGAGACTACTTTGAAAATTTTTCCATGCATTTAGTTCCCTCTCAGTCAGTCCTAAGCATGGAGCAACACTAATGATCACTCTGAGTATGTCCAACAGCCAATTTTGTTCCTGGTCAGAAAATTATCAGTTCAGTGAGGTAGTGGGGAAAAGCAAATATTTCATGAAGTGAAACGTTTCTCCTCTGATCAGCTTGTTTTCGTCCCTGCTGTGCATGGCATTGAATGCTCTGCTGTATTTCATTCCCCAGCTCTTGCTCAGAAAGGGATGACTGGTACAGCTGCATCAGCAAGCACATCCCAGATGACTGCAAAGCTCACAAGACTTCGACTTTCCACAGCAACGTGGAGGTAAAAGGAGGCCAAATATTTCAGTGCTTGAAAAGGGAAGGGATGGAAAGAGAGAGAGAGGAAAGGAGGAGGGTTATACAATGCAGAGTTCCTAGTAGCCAGACATTCTATTTTCATTTAAACAAGTGTGCCAAGCTTGAACAATGAAACTCATCACAGCTCATGGGCCACCTCTGAAACATTAATCATACTCCGTACGCTGTGGCCTTTGCTTAGTTCTTCTGGAGGAAGGGTTTTTTTGTCCTAAAGGACAAAAAAGTAGTGATTCTGGATTAATTAAAAATAGCTACAAACTTTATAGATTAAACCCCCTCCCCAAGCTGCCCATTAATTACACTAATATCATATACACAATAAAGTCACTACCGCTGCAAACCTCACCAGTGATTTTGAAATTGTACCAATGCAATTATGCATATTATTATCTCATTATTTTCAGTTGTTCTACTCCCAGTTAAGGAGGCAAAACCTGCATCTGATAAAAAGTAAAAATGCTATTTTAGGTTATGTAGAACCTCAGTTTTACTAAATAAGAAACAGTGTTTGTGAGGCCACATATGGAGTGCTGTGTCCCATGCTGGGCTCCTCAGTATGACACATAGAAACCTTGGAAAGAGTCCAACACAGAGCAGCAAAGCTGATAAGGGACTGGAGCACCTCTGATAGGAGAAAAGGCTGAGAAACCGGGGCACTTCAGCCAGGAAAAGAGAAGGCTCAGGGAGAATCTACTGTATGAATACCTGGAGGGTACAAAGAAGAAGGAACCGGGCTCTTTTCAGTGGTGTCCAGTGACAGGACTAGAGGCAGTGGCCACAAACTGAAACACATGAGATTCCTTCAAACAGCAGCAAACACTTTTTCACCCTGAGGGAGACTGAGCATTGGCACCCAGGGTTGCCTGAGGAGGTTGTGGAGTCTCCATCCTTAGAGATGTTCAGAAGACACCTGGACACAGTTCTTGCCAACTACCACTATATGGGTCTGCCTGAGCAGAGTGGTTGAACCAAGTGACCTTCAGCATTCCTTTCCAAACTCATCCATTCTATAAATTAATTTTGAAGACCTCAGAAAGTAAAAAATTAATTCAAAAACATATCAGGCCTTTTTTTCTGGCCTGGATCTAATCTGCTTTCAAATATTTAACAAAAAAAATTGGAAATTAGGCAGTTTAGTAATCTAAACCAAATAGTTTTTCAACAAATGAACAAATAATTTCTTTTGCATCTCTGCCTCTGGTGTAAGCTTGAATGTGCCCATGGAAAAACTTGGAGGAATTTGATTTGTCTGTGTTTAGATCCTCTGTGTCTGCAGAATTCAAATTTCCACATAGGAAAAAATCCTTTAAAAACACAAAAGTTTGTCCTTATTGTGCCAACTGCTGAGCTGTTGTGAGCTGACAGTGGGGTACCCATAATACTTTGGTGCTGGCCCTGAAGTAACACAGCTCAGCACAGCCTATTAGATTGCGTTCAGTTCCACACTGTGGCTCCCTAGGCTTAGACTAAAGGCACCTGAACATCACTGCCATGTGGTTCATTTCAAGAACTAGGAACAGCAAATACATTTCCTAAAGCTGTTTACACAGATTGAGATCAACCAGAAAGCATGGACCAGATTTGGAATGGGGTAAACTAGTCTATGGTTCTACTGTTTTCTTTATTCTCTCTTCCTTTATCACACAGCCATCCAAGGCGTAATGACAAAGAGCTCAGGTGCTTTTTCGATTGAAGGTTGTAGAGCTTTTTATGGATATTATTTTAAAAGCTGCTAACAAAAAAATGCTTTTAACTCATGTTCCTACCTGCAATTTTCATATGCAGTTAGTCAGATACTTGTCTGATGTGAAAGAGTGTCAGGGCCTGACCAAAAATAGATTTATGTGGATTTTTACTTTTTGTGACTTTGGCTTTAACAGCAGCATGTACTAATATTTCAGTGCTAAAGCAGCTGTATGTCACTTATATAAGTGGATTGGAAATGAGAAAATTTGGGGATCATAGCAGGAGACAGTAGACTGAAATGAGAATTGTATGTAATGCAACAGGCCCAAAGAAGTGGACTTAGGAAGTGTGGATGCTTCTTCATTTATTCTTCTTTGATTTTAAGCTAAGGGAAAGGCTTGGAATACCCTTGGGTGAGAGGCCTCCTACACTGGTGCCTGTGTCCCATGTCATGATGTGCATGAACTGTGGCTGTGACTTTACCCTCACTTTGAGGAGACACCATTGCCATGCCTGCGGGAAGGTAAGAGCTGCGCAAGCTTCTCCTGGGGTTTTTTTTCATACCTCTAGGACCCTAGCTGCCCCTGCTGTAACCTGAAAATTTGTAGCAACACCAAGACCAGAATTGGACTTCTCACAGAACCAGCGAGCACTTTGCTAAATTAGCTAGCTAGGTTTCTAATGTTGCTAGAAGGAATAACAGTAACCTTGCCTTAAGGTCAAATTACCTCCCAAAGGCTAGTAGTTAAAGTTTGACAGGTAATTGTTCTTGAGTTCAGCCCTTGTATCTGACACATAGCTAGCTATAGAGACAATGAAGCAATACACAAAAAATACAGGCTTTGTTCTGGACCAGAGCGGTAGCACAACTACTCCGTGTCCTGTCCCTAAAAACAGCTGGTAAGATGATCTTCCAAGGAAAGTGAAGAAACTCAGCAGTAGAGCATGGTTTGATCAGTGACTAACGGGAAAGTTTCCTCTGTGCTTCAAAGAGCTGTTGCCTTTTGCCCTAAAGCTCAGGGGATCTATAAGCTTTCTTGGTTTTGTCCCTTAACCTCTGACTCCAGAGATTTGCCTGTACACATAAATCTGCAATCCTGTTTTAAACCATGGCTGTCTTTTAACCTGATTTTAAAATCGGTTTTAATAAAACTGCCAGTGATTTTTGATAGTATAAAAAAGCATTTAACTTAATCTTTTTTCTAATTCCACAGAAAAATCAGTTTGTACATACACAGGGTTTGGAGGACCATGCAAGCTTGTTTAAGAAAACAATGTTACTAACAAAGCTACAAAAACAGTAGTAATATTAAAGTGGTCTTTCTGTGATTCAGTGGTAGGGAAGGTGTGAATTCCTGGGAAGAAGGAAACAGCAATGGTGCGCAACCAAATAGAGTGGCCAATGCTGCTTGGCTTACAATAGTGTAAAGCTACAGCAATCACATTTTAATCAGCAAACCTTTCCTGACTGCCACAGGCTTAGGAGAGAGTCACGTCTTTTCCACTTCCTCTCCCAGCCAGCTCAGGGGATTTGTTTTGTATATGCATATTTATAAATTTATACTATATTTATCTGCCTCTACTCTTGCTGAAACAGATTGTATGTCGAAATTGTTCAAGAAACAAGTACCCCATGAAATATCTCAAAGATCAAGCAGCCAAAGTCTGTGATAGCTGCTACATGGAACTTAAGAAAAGAGGTAAGATTCCTTAATTCTTGGCAAAACAAATTAATTTCCTGCTCGTGTAATGGGGAGGATTTAGAACCTTCCTTCTATATTGCATTTTATTAAATAGTACTCCCGATTTCAAGTTTGAGGCATGTGTATTGAGGTTCTGGGAGAGCCAGGCTATATGGCAGCTAAAACTTTTTAGCAAGCAATAAAATCAAGTTTAGCAAACTGTTTTTTCAAACTGGAACAGGGGAAGCTTAGGTTAGATATACAGAAGAAATTCTTTGCCCAGAGGGTGATGAGGCCCTGGCACAGGTTTCTCAGAGAAGCTGTGGCTGTCCTATCCCTGGAAATGTTCCAGGCCAGGCTGGGTGGAGCTTGGAGCCACCTGCTCTAGTGAAAGACATCCCTGCCCATGGCAGGCAGTGGAATAAGATGAGGTTTAAGGTATCTTCCTACTCAAACCATTCTGGGATTCCAAGATTATAAGCCAGGTTCTCTGAGAGCTCCCCTGGCCTTTGGATAAACCACAATAATGATAAAAATGTCCTACAAAGGGCAGCTGAGGACTCTGAGCTTGCCTCCTTTGAAGATAAGGAGACTGAAAGGTGGCCTCAATGCTGTCTGCAGCTTTCTGAGGAGGGAACATGGAAACACAGTGGTGCTGATCTCTTCTCTGTCTGATTCAGGGACACGACACATGAGAAAGGTTCAGCACTTCAGCAGGAAAGGTTCTGACTTGACAAGAGGAAACCTTTCTTTTCCCAGAGTGTGGCCAAACATTGAACAGGCTTTCTAGGGAGGTGGTCTATACTCCATACCTCTCAGTGTTTAAGGGACATTTAAACAATGCTCCTAATAACATGTTTTAATGTTTGGGAAACCCTTAATTAGTCAAGCAGCTGGACTAGATTGTTGTAGGTTCTTTCTAACTGAATTATTTTATTCTGTGATGTAATTATAGGTGATAACTATTCTCTGTCATTTCTAATTAATTTTTTAAAAATTAAACAATGTCTTTATGGTTCTT
Organism: Cyanoderma ruficeps; assembly: GCA_008694505.1. NCBI lineage: Eukaryota > Metazoa > Chordata > Aves > Passeriformes > Timaliidae > Cyanoderma > Cyanoderma ruficeps. The sequence continues at coordinate 12,766,874 of VZDJ01000056.1, read as the reverse complement.
CACTGTCCTCGTCCATGTTGTATCTTTTACAAAAAGAAATCCTGAGGCTAAGTGCAGAGTCACTAAGAGCTGTTCTACAGGGTGAGTTTATCTAGTTGCAGATGAGAGTGTGACTTCAAAGCAGAATAGCCACTACCTATCTAGAATTTTGTATTATTATCCTACTATATAAGTCTCTTTTGTGATTTAAGTACACATCCAAATAAAAGACAAAAGAGGGAGAGGGGTTACAAATACATGAACAGAGAGTGAACAGGAAATAATTTTCTTGCACAACTACTCATGTGGACAGTCTGTAAAAGTAAGCTTGCCACAATGCCAAGAAAAAAAAGTGTGGACAGATGAAGCTTCATTTTAGCATCCTGATTAAAGGAATTTACACTAGCCAAGAAAACACATAAACAGATGCTGTCACAACAGCCAAAAATGCATCCCCAAGCCACTGTGTGTCCAGAAACAGTAACTCACATTTGCTCTAAACTAATGCTGTGCTTTACTAATAGCTTTCAAATACTGTATTGCCAGAAGTGACATCATGAAGATATGAACTCAGACATGTGCACCTAAGCCATTTGCTTAATGGTCATTTTAAATAAGAACACAACGAGCTGTGTTTTGTGCTTTGTCAGCTTTCTTACAGACCTTTTCAAGAAACTTTAGGTTATTACCATGAACTGAGCGTGCCATGGAACCCACTCATCAGACATAAAAAGGTGATTTGAAAGAAAGGTTAAAATAAAAATTGTGTCTAGAGGAGGCATTGCATTTTCCTTAGTCATTTGTATTAGTGTATCATGCGTCTCCCATAGCCTGATATATACCAACTTATCATTTCCCCCTTCAATTCTGAATTTTCTTAATCTTGCAGAGCGGCCACTAAGTGTGAGCTTCCCTCCAACTTCATCCAGGTGTTCAAGCAGTGCCTTCTCTTCTGTCTTCCACAATATTCATTATTCATCTTTTAAGAAACAGAAGAGAATCCCTTCAGCTCTCATGGAGGTAGGACCAAGCTGCCTGAGAAAGGCAAGGAACTATAGAAAACTCTGTGCTCGTATTTCAGCAGCTACATTTTAATTTATACTCTGTGTGGTGGGCTCAGCACATGCCTTGGATTACTTTCATCATGCAATTTTTTTTTTCTTTTCACAGTAGTATTTAAAATACAAAAATACTCTGAGCTCTAAAGATACCAGAGAAGTGTCTTGAGCCCCACAAGAAACCCAGTTAGAGTATGGTACTTTAATTTGCTCATCAGCCTATGAAGTCTTGAAAAAACGAAAATGCTTTTGATGTACTAGGTAGAACAAGAGAGCAGATCAACAGAGCACGATACACTGTTCTTCAGCTACCTTTCTTGACAAGACCCTTACTTCTAAAATCTTACTTTGATTTCAAGAGGAATAAAATAACACTTATTTAGGAAATAGACTTACTTAATGAATAGTCCTTGGCAGTCAATCCAAGGACATATATGTTTCACCAGGCACTTTTTCTTCAGCTCTAACAAAACTAATTCAAATCAAATGGGTAAATCTTGATTTCACCAATGTAAACAAAATTCCCACCAATTTCCCATGATTTCTCCAATTGTATTAGTTTTCTTTCCAGGAACAAGGTGCCAATCATGTTGATGATTGATTCTAGGTAGCTAAACTGCCCACGGAACTTGAGTACAGTAAGGTACTCCCATTTCCTGCAGGCACTTATCATTGTATTAAAGAGACTAGGGTGCTGAACTCATTGTACAGTCAAGACACTGAAATTTCTTGAGGTTTGTTCATTAAACTGTGGCAAAGATACACGTATGTAATACAAACACACAAATTGAGTACTCAAAGGGCTAGCAAGCAGAATTTCAACCCAGTGAGGAAAAAAGCATCACCTTTCTATCCACAGGGAAGCAGCACATCTTTATCTCATAATAGCATCACTCCAAGTCAAGGAACATTTCTGTTCTGCTGCAAAACACTGCTATATTAATTCTGTGTCATCACTTGTATCAGTGTTAAAAAAGTTGGTTTTGAATCTCTGCCCTTTGTTTCCAAATCCAATACTACTACAATTTACTGCTGTAACCAATGTGTACCCTGCATTCTATGTGTGTATGTGTATAGTTCCATCTACTCAAAACCTGGATTTTTAAGAACATTAAGCACTTATACCTCAAAATATTTCCATGAGAGGAGCAAGTCTTCTCAGAAATATTATTTCAAAAATGAAACCAAGGCATTACCAAAGTGATTAACATTATCTTAATATAAAAGCACAGCACGGTCCTAAATATACCCACGTCTCAAAAGTGTTCAGCCACAAGACTATAATTCACTTCTGGAAGCATGTACTTTTAAAATACAAAAAGCACCAAAATCCACCAGATGTGGGGAAAGGGACAAGCTTGGCTTTTCAGAGCTGTAGACTTACTGACCTCAATAACTCAACTGCATATTTTCCATTCAAGTTACTGAGAATTAAGTTTAACTATAAACATTTGAACAGTTAAAAACAATCAGAATACCATGCTTATATTTTTTCTGTATCAATACTTTTATGGTTTCACTTACTGGTTGGTGTGATGCAAACATGCCTAATCGGGAGGGGGAAAGCCTTTACTGTTACAAATCCTGATTTCTCCTACCCTGCTCCAGGTGGCAGCCTCAGGAGAGGGAGCTACCATCAGTGGTTACCTCAGCAGATGTAAGGGAGGCAAAAGACACTGGAAGAAACGCTGGTTTGTTATCAAAGGCAAAGTCCTCTACACCTACATAGCAAACGAGGTACTGTACAATCTGACTTGAAATAGTTTTCTATCTGAGACTCCTTCTTTACTCCCCCCAGGCAGGAGACCAATAAATGGGAAAGGTATAAACGGTAGTTCATACAACTATCTGCTTCTGAGACCAAGTCCTAACAGATTGGCTCAGCCACAGTCCTAGCTTGGTAGCCCTCACATGCTGTCCTTCATTATTTGATTTCTTACTATTCATACTATTATAAATTGTCAACCACTTGGAACCATAACATACGTATTTACACCTAAAGACTTCAAGATCCTTCGGTGTTCTCCGGTGCATTTAGTAACTGCCACATATTTTTGTAGACAGAGAGTACTATGATCTATTTCTGGTGGGGAGGAGATTCTAGTAGTTTGGCAAGTATAAATAGGGCATGCTTGTCCAACTAGCATCAACAGGGAAAGAGAGGAGACAGTCTCCAGAAGTGAGAACAATGCCTGCTGTGTTGGCCTGTAAGGTCTTCCTTACAGTCCAGGAGGCTGAGTATCAACTATATCATTTTTATTTTATCTCTTTTACTATTTTATAATAGCTGTAATACAGATAAACTTGAAGTGTGATATCAAGTTTGGTTATAACGGATAGATTTTATAAGCAAAAACATATAAATTAATTTTGCTCAAATAAAGGATATAGAATGCAAAAACCTGTCAAAGCAATGCTTAGTACTTCAAGCCTTTAGAATACTTTTCAAATATCTGATATTTAAACTTGCATTACCATGACCCTGTGATGGTCACATGAAGCAATGTTATCCTCTTTAAACAGATGAGGAGATTGAGTCACAGAAGGATTCATGGTTTGGCCAGTAGTTCAGACCAGTAGCATCAAATTCTGTTTCCAACACAATTAGCTTATCTCTTTTAACCTTGTAAGTGATTACTTCTGGTTCAGCAACAGAGAAAAAGCAACAATGGTTTACTTCACATTCCTAGTCTGCAATTTACCTTTAAAAAGCAGAGGCAATATACATATATAATCTACCTAAATACACTGACCACAACTGCAGCTATCAGTAACAGCTGAACTGTAATTTCACTAAGGCTTATGGTTTTCCTTAACTTGTACAAAGCTGTGTCTGCCAAGCAAAAGCCATGAAAGTGTCTTGGGAGTAAATTATTGATTAATTGCATTACTAACTAGGAAATTTCCAAACAGCCTTTGGGAAAGCATGTGTGCTGCTTGAGAAAGAGCAGATTTCTAAAAAGTCACTAATGCTGTGAAAAGAAATGACAAGGTACCAAAAGGACTACTACTACTTGCAGCCAGCAAACAAAAGTGATTGAAAGGAGCATAACTGGAAGTGAGTCTTAGGTTTTCAGAACTGCTGCTGTACTCTCAGTAATCTCAAATTTACCTCCTGGACCATAATGTCAAAGAAAGCTATCAAAGTAACAGCTAATTTGACCTTCATGGCCATGTGGATGATCATGAAGAACCGGACTTTGAGAGCTAGTTTTCAAGACTCAGACTAGATAAAACATGTGCAGTACACAGACAGTGCTCGTGTTTGGGTTAAAAGCCATGCATTCAGCAGTCCATTCACACTACAGCTTTTGCAGAATTGTCACAGAGGAGTTGTATAATTTGCTTTTCAGAAAGAGCCCTCAAACTGTTACAAGCCTTCTCTCTAAATTTTGGTTCACTTTCAGGACAAAGTTGCTACAGAAAGTTTACCTTTGTTGGGTTTCACCATTGCCCCAGAAAAGGAGGAAGGAAGCATGGATACAGTTTTTCATCTCTACCACAAGCAGACACTCTTTTATAGCTTCCGAGCAGAGGATAACAATGCAGCACACAGGTATGGGGGTAGAGTTCCACATTAGCCAGTGAGCTTATGTAGAGTTTTTCCTCTCCTTCACTTCAGAACGCCTTCATAACAGATAAAACAAACAGCTTTCAGAATTTTGATTAAGCCAGGTTGCATATGACTAGCCTGACTGACATTAAAAATACACCTGGTGCTTTTCAGTTCCTTTAGGAAGGAGAATTTGCTCTCTTCTGTAGGTAAAGAAGAAACTGAGCATCAAGAGTCATAGCTAGAAGTCTATCAAAGGTGATTACTGTAGAGAAATTTCTAGTTTATATGTTCAATTTGGCCACTTCTTAGTTTTCTCATCAACAAATAACTGCTTGGATTTCCCATTATAATGTTACTGCTTTCACATAATAAGATAGTCACAAAATTGGTAATAAAAATTCAACACCCTAAGACACACAGAAAAAGAAATGAGTGTTTATAGGAGGTTTTGCTTTAAATCATACTTCACCAGATTCATGTTTCCTATTCTAAGAAAGCACTTGTACTGTCTTTGAAATTTTATAATAAATTACTGGTCAGGATTGTACCATAAAGCAAGACTCCCAGTACTCAGCTCTCTGCTTTAATCATGGAACTATTGTTCCTCATTGGAGCTGGGATGGAAAATACAGTCTTCTTCAGGCATTATGTTCTTAAAATCATTTTTTTCATAAAATGCAAAAAAAAAAGATTTAGATGTACCATTTTTCTTTTCTCTACTTTTTAGGTGGATTGAAGCCATGGAAGAAGCATCCATATTATAGCAGCTTTCATTCAATGAATTTAGAATAAATTCCCAGATTTCTATACATTTCCAGCAATCCTCTTCTGACTTACAAAACTGAACAGTGTATTTCAGGCCCACTGGCCACACATGCTGGATCTGAACTGTTCCCAGCTTGCTCTTTTTCTTCCTTCTTCTTACATCCACATTGTTGCAAATGAAAATTTCAAGATAATAGATTATTTATGGTGTTCTTTATGTCTGTGCAAGTTCAGCCTGTACTATAAGCTTCTCTTCTGATCCCACTAAGTAAACTAAGTCTAACATCAAGACCAGAAAATACATGGAAATATTGACTACAGTAAATAACAGACTCAGTTTTACTTACTCCAGAACACTATCATATTTCATTGGGTTGGTTTTGATGTCTAGTGTGGCGTGAGAAACAATGCAGTAAACAAAAAATGATCATTTAAAGCACTTTATCATTTTTATTGAACTGCAGCTTCATTTTCTTCATGTTTCTAAGGAGTTCTGAGGCCTGATTTATTACTTGTCCATTAACAGGTGTCAGCATGATATTATGCCCTGCATATGCTAAAGTGCTTCCACAGAAAATGAAAGAACGACACCTTCAATTTACCTGGTCTACCAACACTTCACTGACTATGATCCAACATAGTTACTTGCTATCAATTTATAATTTTACACAAAACACTGTATAATTTATGTTAAAGGTTTAGTTTGATGTCACTGCTGTACTTTGAAATGCGCTCCAGTAGCTCTACAGATCCTGATGCTGAATTATCACTTCTCTCTAAATACTTCAGACTCAAACCCAAAGGTTATTTTTAATTTATTATAAACCTACAAACAGTTTTTATTTAACACGTCTATCTAGTAGTGTTAAGATTTTTATCATCTATTTAAATACTGTATCTTTATTTTCAAAATTCCTGTTGTTTCTGCTGTTCTTGTTATGAAAAATGTCATCGGAAGTTTAATCCACATAACCAGCACATCATTTGAAATATGCTGGGTGGGCTGAAATGCACTTGTCTGAACCTGCTTTGCTGGAGTCATTTGGAACTCCTGTGGCCACACCTGTCCTATATCAGACTGCGGACATGCACTACATCTCCAGGGCTGGATTCTCAGCAGCCAGCTGTGTCTGTGTGACTTCAAAGATGCTGCAGTGCTTTAGACCAGCTGAGGATATAGACCTCTGGAGTTTGGGGGGTGGGGGGTTTTGTTTGGTTTGGGTTTGTTGGGTTATTTTTAATTTTTTGAGGGTGGGGTTGTTTTGCAGGGGGTTTTTTTTGTTTTGTTTTTTTTGGAGGGTGGGTTTTTTAGTGTTTTGGTTGGGGGGTTTGATAAAGAAGACTGAGAAGTGTTGTTCTAATCATTGCAATACAGTGGGTTTATCCTCAGTCATAATATTTTTCCTCAATCATAATATTTAACTGAGGAATAGAATGACATCTAGGATTAAAATATATCTTTGTATAAAAATAACATGCTCCAGAATTTACTTACATTAAATTATATTGGTGGGAATTTTTATTACTTTCAGTTTTCCCATTCTTCAAGAAACTTAATGGATATCTGAATTTTTGACCCTAACAAATTTTTAGAATAGAATTGTCCATATTTTTAAAGGTTTATAATATATATCCAAATGGTAAGGTAGATCAGTTTATCACCTGAATAAACAAGCTTAAAGAAAAAAATACACATCTACCACTAAATGAAAATGTCATTTTGGGTTGGTTTGGTTTTTTTTTTTAATACATCTGAATCTGACCATTCCATTAAGCATATATTATCATGTCCAAACAGAAACCAAAAATGAGAAAAATAAAACTTTTGCATTCTTTAGTTAATGGATGAACAGCAAACTTTACTCTTTGTTTCATATAAGAGCCATGGCCTTGCTACCAATGCACTGTAAATGTTTATCCCCTCTTGAAAATATTTGACAAGAAAACTAAGACAACACTGACTACAGGGCAAGATCTCTAACCATCGTCTGAAACAAAACAAAACTGCACTACAGAATGACAATACTATGAAGATTTAGGTGCTGACATTTAGTGACTGTTGTATGAGGCTTTCAGTTAGAAGCAGGAAATGAACATGAAAATATTTTGTTGTAAAAAATAAGATACAGTGCTATTAAACATTGGTTTAAGTAATGTAGAAAAATAAAAGAGCAAAACATAAATGCAGTTCTACAGGCTTTTCCTTTACACCATTGTTACCTTCTTAAATTCCAGCTTTCCAGTTCCAGTTCCTGTTAACAGACACTTGTCTATTAAACAGTTCTCTGACAAACTAAGGAAGAGCATCAAATCAGAAGATAGTATGGAGGCCTTCTGGTAGAAACAGGATTTAGACCTAATTGGTATGATGATGTGTTTCAGTCACACTGATTTACCTTCTGTAAAGGCCACCTACTTTACTTCATCTTGACTTCAGTTACAGATACAAACGGTCTCAATGCAGCATAAAGAGAAAAAAAAAAAAAAAAGAAAACGTTCTCACAATTTCAGTCCTACTGTTAGCTGAATTTGAGCAAAGTGAAGCACCAGAGACAGAAATTTTCATTTCAGAGTTGAAATCAAGTAATTAATTGCCTTTTAGAAAATGCTAACATCTTAAAACAGAGGCATATACTCAGTTTTACCTGACATTTACTGACACAGCTTTTTCTTACTAATTTATAGCTAAACAATACTCCAAAACAAAAACTTTGTTCCATAGCTTCACAAATACTATAAAAAAAGTTTAGTAATAAGTCACAATGTTCGAGCTGCTCAGCCAACTCCTGGGATTCAAGCTTCTCCCATTTGTTGTTTCAGAGTTTTTCTATTTATTTACTATTTATTTATTAAAAAGCATTATTATTTACAAATAATATTTAGACCTATTTAATGGTATATGCCTACTTAAAATCTGGTTTTTAAACAGTTATTAATTTTTTCTTCCAAATCAAAGTACAAGTCATTTGGAGATGGAGAATATCAACATGACAAGATCCTATACCACTAACACAAGCACTGCTGGTCAAGACATTGGACTGCTACCCTTCCTGAGCTGATTCTCTGCTGCTTTTAACACAAAACTATGAATACCAATCAGGCTTTCCTGTTTGCATGCTACTTTGATACAAAAGCAGTAAAAACAATGTTGGCTGTAACGTTTAGTGAATATCACTGCTTGTGAAGGTGAAAGAAAGAGACAACATCCCTCCAAATTATTATAATTTTACAATCAGGGGCTTTCAGCCAAAGATATGGGAATAGGAATAACAGTTCATTACTAGTATGTATGACAAAACAAAACAAACAACAACAACTACTGCATTAACAACAAAACAGAACCAGTAGCCTCGAGGGACTTTGCTTCACAAAAAACTGGGGCAATTGGACCTCGGTGCCCCTGCAGTACTCTGAGAGCACCAAGCTGGAACGGTGAGCACCAGGCTGGCAACTGGGAATGGCAGGATGTCCCTGGCAGGGGCAGGGTGTCCCGGCAGGGCAGGGGCAAAAACAGCAGTGCCGAAGAAGCCACGACGGCGGGACAGGGCCAGCCCAGCTCCAGCAGGGCAGGTGGAGGAGCTCAGAATTCCTGGGCACACGAGCAGATAGTAGATTTCCCAGGACCCGACTTGGTGGTGACAATGAGCCCCTCTCGCAGCAAGCAAACAGCTGACCGTCCTTCCTCCAATGCCAAAAGCAAGAGAGTTGATATCTCTCGCCCCTTTACCTGCCCCAAAAGTTTGCGTAAGCTTCCTCCTCCCGACTTTTGGCCACGTCTTTGTTTTAGTCAAACACCCGTAAGTACAGTAGTTAGTCTCCTAGCAACTTATAGGAAAAAATTCTGTAAGTGAAAACCAGACTTATCTAACCTCCACCAATAACATACAAACTTCTGTGTATTAAAAGCCGTGTGATTCTTCAGCCTGGGTAACACTGTGACACCACTCTTCAGCAAGTTTCGACAAAAATGTTTCTAGACTTTCCAGGGCACTCTGGTATGAGCTCAAAGGTAGAACTTGATCTTGGAGGCCTTTCCCAACCTTAAGGATTTTATGTAGTGATATTTTTCTGCAATCAACAAAATCTACAGCAGATGGCAAACTCACTTTTACTAAGAGACAAACACGGAGAAATGAGGACAAACCACCCACTTGATGGAGGTCATCAGCTTCCCTCAGCACTGCGCAGCCATGTACAAACCCAAATGAAAGGCATGAGGACTCATACTTTAAAAATCATCTACTAACACTTAAAAGAGAGATTTAAATTGAATGTGACATTAACAAGACCAAACAGTTCTGTTAAAACTTTGTTGGTCACTTGTAATTGTTGATGTGAAAAACGAGTTCCACTCTCTTTTAAAAATTTGTACGTTTAATAAAAAAATAAAAACAGACAATTAGGAGACAGAATAGGCGAAGTTCTCTTGGCCGAGGGTGCTTGGTACAAGGTCTGCCAGTAGTACCCTTCACCTTTTCGGATTTCTATCTTTAAGGATCACTGTGTTGAATATTCAATAGATGTTAACCAAACATTCATTTTGATCTGTTTTAAGTATCCCCAATCATCTTACCTGATAGATTTATTTGTGGATGGCTCCACATTGTCTGGTAACATGGGTATAAATTTTCTCCTGAAGTTTTCTGGTTCTTTTCATCTGGATAAGAAAACAGAAAGTTAACAGGTTTTTTTATGAAGAGTTGCAAGGTGACACCTCCCCCCCCCNCCCCCCCCCCCTTAACTTCTGGTTTGGTCGGTTTAGACGTTACAAAGAAGAGATAAAAAAACCCAGTCTTTTACTGTTAACCCTCTGGTAAAATCAGAAAATATACATTCATTACCTTTCTAAACTCTATTAATAAAACATACTTCAGTACATTTATACATATAGTAGTCAAGTTAATATTTGCAAAAAGCCAACTATATAATATGCATTTATAACAATTGATTTCTTCCTTACTAGGTTTTGGCTCTGCTCTTACAATTTACCTTGAAAGTTCCCAGAAAATTTTAAGCAACTGAAATGAGAACTTAAACCCAAACAAACGAGCTCTACAATACTATCTATCTAAAACATTCAAAACACATGAACAACCTCAAAGCCTATTTGTATTTTATTCTACCTGGCAATCACTGCATTTTGACGACTCTTAGTTCATTATGTACTTCTACTGCCACCACCACGGCCAGAGAGAGAGCTTTGGCCTCTTGCAGCCCACACGTTAGTTGTAGAGGTTCTCTCCTTCCACACCTAGGGCCTCCTTTCATCCCTGCAAGTATGCACATCTTACATCTTTTCTGTAGGGAATTCAATCTGTTCTCCTGGGCAGGGAATAATTTCCACAGGGCCTCTTTCCTTCTCTTGTGCATGACAGCTTTGTAGCACATTTTTTCTAAGGCAACTATCCCACTTAATGGGAAGAGCTAAAACGTACTTGTTATCAGCAGGTGCGTTTGAAAGAGACCACCACGAAAATCCTTTCTCAGCTAAGGCTGGGAGCAGTTCACTTTTTCCGGGCAGGAACTTCGGGCCGGGGAGCGGCGCCCTCGGGCCAGTCCGTGCTCTGTAAGGAGATCAGCCCCGAGGAGAGCAGCCCATTGTCCCGTGAGGAGAGCAGCCCATCGTTCCGTGAGGAGGGCAGCCCCGAGGAGAGCAGCCCATTGTCCCGTGAGGAGAGCAGCCCATCGTCCCGTGAGGAGGGCAGCCCTCGGTGCAGCTCGCGCTCCCGGCAGGACCTGGGGAATGAGGACGGGAGCCCGCCGTGAGGAGCAGAAGGGCAGGCAGGAGCTGATGTGTGCCGGCCAGAATCCCCCAACCCCCGAGGGCCGGATGGGAGGGGGAGCGAAACTATACTTGGCAGAAAGCGGTGGCTAGAGAAGGTGGTATTTTAATTTTTGGCTTTCTCACCCTCCATATCCATTTTAACTGGCAGTTAGATAAATTTTCCCCAAGCCCATTTTGCCCACGACAGTAATTTTTAAGTGATCTCTCTGACTTTATCTTGACCTATTCATCTTCTCCCCATCCTACTATGGAGGAGGAGGGGAAAGCTAGTAACTGGGTTATCATATGGCTGCAATCCATGGTCAGCTCACCACAGTGTGGTAGATAGGTATAATTATTTTCTTTGCTGCCAGTCTAGTTATTAACCTTTACTTATCGTGTAATCTCAGTTCTTTTTGATGTTTTTCACCTCTGGAATCTTCTATTCATTACTCTCCAGTCATAGCTAAGGCCAAAACCCAGTTTTTACTAATGCTCCTTTATATGTCTGTGTATATATACACATTTAACACATTTCAGCATTATCTAATACAATCTTGCTTACTAAGTAAGTTCAGCGTACAGTGTAGTTCTCCACTTTATTGAAATTGTTGTAAAAACCACAGTGAAATTTGTCACAATGTTAACACGGCTTTCCTCAACCTTAGCATGCGTGGTGGAACTGTACAGCAAGCATGATTGCTTTCCACCAAAGCTTTGCAGCAGTTTTACTGTGAGCTTTCTCCTCTTGGCAGAAACAAGGAAGGAGGAGACAAACCCTCCTGCCTTCTAAACCTTCCCTCACCTTACCCTTCAGGAAACACTGAGGGGGGGAAAGCAGCTATTCATATCTGCCTTTAGCATTTTCCATTTTTTCTTTCATTTGGTCACACTTTTATAGTATATTTTATGAAGTTAAAAGAAAAATCTGTGTCTACAGGTATGCACATGTCCATATTTTCAGAATTTGAAAATTCTTCATGTATTTAACATTACAGTAGTGAACACACAAGACATTTTTGAAACATTTTCCTTTATTGATGCATTGCAAACACATTTGCACATCACATGTTTTACTAATTCTTGTTCTGTGAAAGTAAGGCTGTAATTCATAGGTCTAGTACATTTCTCATACCCTTACCTCAAAGAGTCAGTTCTAAGAAAAAAACTACAAGCAACCCTCCAAAAAAAAAATTAAAAACCAGTATACTGACCATGTAACTATTCAGTCAACAGCACTTCTTGTTTATGTGACTCCTGCATTCAACTGCTATTTCTTCCATGTGTTTTCTTTCAGGTATTGCCACTTCTTTTAGTTTTACTTTTTGTCTAACTGATCCTTAAGTTAGCTTCTGTAAAAGTTACTAGATTCAAGGGAAACAATCTAGAAGCATTAAGAACATTTTGATAAGAGTATGTCAACAAATAGCTAGTTATGACAGGGGGTGAACATCTGATAGCCTGTGAGAAGACAAGCACTGAGAGGCGGTGAACTCTTAAACTATCTCAGCTGCACTCAAACCTATTTAGTGCCTACCACAGTGTGTTTGGAGGCACAACATGCCTCACTTACAGCCAGCTTTGCCGTAAGACCCCTAATGAATGACACAGACTTTACAAAATTAAATAAAAACTCGACAGTCTGGCGGTGGTGTTTCTGAGAGCCTGCTCAACTGTAAGCTCACTTTTGACTGCATCTTCAGCGAGAACCAAGGCACACCTGGAACACCAATACCACCGGTGCACTGGACAGCCACCGCCAACCCACTACCGCGGGCTTCCGGTTCCTGAGGAGCCTCCCGAGCGAGAGGAACAAAGGTGGTGGACGTACCTTCCCCTCTCTGCCCCAGAGGCCAGGTTCCTCCCAGCGCTTCCCCGGCCCGGCCGGAGCGGTGCGGGGCTCGGGAGTCCCAGGTAGCCCGGTAGCCCCTCCCCGCCGCCGGCCCCGCCCCGCGGGGGATGGAGGGGCCGCGGCCGGGCGGGCGCTGGAAGAGGAAGCGGGGACGCGCTCCCGGGCGGCGGCGGTGGGGTCACGAACTCTGACCTGTCACAGGGCACGGCATACACAACAAAACACCCCCGACCCCAAAACAGCCCCGGCCCCCTCCCCTCCGCGGGCCCTACAGCCCCTTGCCGCCCCCGCGGGGGGAGGGAGGGCCGCTGCTGGGCACCGGCCTGCCCGGGCCCGGTCGGGTCACCGCCACTGCACCTTTGGCGCCCGTTCCTGAGGTAAAAAACATTTTTTAAAATTGAAGCGGCCCGGTGGGTTTGTTTTGTGGGGGCCAGGACGAGGGAGGGGGCGCGGGGAGGCGGCAGCGGGTCTTACTCTGGACACCCCCGCGAGGGGAGGGGTGGGGTGACGGTGGGTTTAGGGGAGGGGGATTGCATGGCTCCGGTATTTGGCTGGTAAGCGAGCACCGGCCGTGGTCTGGCCTGGTCTACAGCTCCTGGAGAGAGAGGAAACGACCATTGTGGCGTGCTGGGTCGATCGGCGGGGCAGTCCTGTTGCCGGAGCCGCTGGTTGCAGCGTAGGCCGGCTGAGGTCGTAGCTGGTCCGGTCGCGGTGAGCAAAGTCTGCTGGCCAGGGGGTGTAGGGCGATCGATGGTCGCGGCGATGACAAGCGCGGGATACACTGAGAGACAGAAGATGGAGTCTGAGCGGGCGGAGGCGGTGGCTTGAACCCGACCCTTTTACCTTTGCCACCGGGAGGGCGGAGGGGAGGGGGCGGCGGGTACTTTGCATACGGGGCTGAGACCGCCGCCATCTTACCGTCCGCTTCCTCACTGCCATGCCTGGGCCTCCTCTAGGCGGACACAAGCGTATACCGGAGGGGAGGGGAAGGGGCCTAATGGCGGCGGCAGCAGCCCCGCCTGAGCTCTGGCGGGCGGCCAGCGCCGCCATCTTGTGCTCAGCGAATCCCCGGGGGCCTCTACCTCCGCTGGAGGGGCGGCAACACCACTATTACAAACGGGTGGCTCGGCCAATGGGAGCTCTGCGGGGGATTGCTGCTCCTGTCATGAGGTCATTGGTCGCGGCTTGGGGGCGTGGCTTGGCGGCGCGCGGGGCGGGAGCTGCCGAAGAACCTTCAGCAGCGGACGGGGCGTGGCGCAGCCAATGAGGGCGGGCGGTGCGGGCGGCGCAGCCAATGGGGACGCGCCAGGTCCGGTGCGGCCTGGCCGGGATCGGGGCGCTGCCGACAGCGCCCGCGGTGCTCCTGCTCGCCGGCGGTGTCTGGCTGTGGGCCGGGTCCCTGCCGCCGGGACAATGTACCAGAGACTGCCAGCAGGGCCGGGCCCACTCCCCGCCCATCCCACCGATGGCAGCGTGCTGGAGGCCGCTCGGTGTAGCCGAGTCGAGCTCACAGCGGAAAGAACCTCGTTTCATTAAGACAAAGGAACAACATTCAATAAGTGTGAATTCGGCCTTTTGTCGTGTCTTGTCAGTAAGACCATACCTTTAGAACCTCCCAAGTGGAATTTATGACTTGCTTTTGAGGTTTCACGTTTTTTTGAAGGAAAGATTAATGATTTTACGCTGTTTTGGGTAGCGTATACTGAGCTGGCTGCCACCCTGTTACACTGAGAATAATTTCCTGGTGCTCCAGGTGCCTCTTCCTAGTTTTTAAGTTTCGCCTCTTGTGTTGGTCTGTTTGGGGGGTTTTGTTGTGGTTGCCTTACAAACTGTTGCTCGGAGCTTTTGCTCGGAAGCCGATTTTGCCTTCTGTGAGCTGACACCATTAAGAAGCATGGCATGGCTGCGTGTGGTCTCGGTGCTTCAGCTGGATTTGATCAGATAGCTTCAGCTTAAGGTTCCTTTGTGAAGGCTGAAAATACAGAAAGCCTTGCTGATAACACTAACAACAGGAAATTTGTCAGTCATTCTACAGCAAACACTTGTGTTTTGCATCTCAGAAAGGTACTGTTATGAACAAAGTATCTCATCTGCAGGGCTCCTGTCATAAAGCGCTGAGAAAACAGCATGTGATGAGCATATGGTTATGCTTGTTGCTGAATATGAAAAAAAAATAAGAGGAAACACTGACAAGGAACCACTGAACAACTGAGAAACCATCTATAAGCTGGGTTTGGTGCAAATGGTTCATAGTCTTAATCAAGTGCAGTACTTCAATAAAATAATGACAAGCTGTAGGAGAAACTAGCATAAATACAATTTCCATGGGGATGTCTCAACTTTGATTATGCATTGTTACAAATAATCTTTACTTGATGTATACAAAATTACTTTCACATTTGTTACAATATAAGGGAATCCTTTTACCATAATGAATTTTGACATATTTAACAATGTTAGCTTTGTACAAGTTACATTTGAATGGGTGCTAGAGACATGCACATATTTTTCTTTTAAGTGTGTTGCTATTGTTTGCTGTATTTTTAAATTTTATATTAAATGATTTCTTTACAATTACAAGCAGAGGTTTCCAATGAAGCATCAAATGAGCCAGCATTCAGGAATGCCTTTTTATTACCTACACCTGGATCAGAATCTGCAGTCTAGCCCTCTAATTAGCAAGTCACAATTAAAAACTGAATGCATTAATTGGAAAAATTAATTAAATTTACCTTAGAAGAAACACAGCCCTAATAATGGTAATTAAAAATACTTTGGAAGTGGTTTTTTTCCCTTGTTTCTTTGTCTTTGATTTCTTTGTCTTTTTTTTAACCCCTAAAGTTGGAGTTACTTGGAGTAGGGTAAAATGATTCTGCAGTATTTTCTTCTCATTGTGATAATAGTATCACATGATAATAAAGAAATAGTTTTAATAATGGAAGATACATTTTATATGTAACTGTTTATTTCCCTTGTTGTGTAAGATTACTCTTAAGAATATGGATGAACAAGGTGGTTTGATGGAATGATTCAATAAAATTTTGTGCCAAACAGCATTCTTAGCTTGCTGCTCCCTGGTTCAGCATGTGGTGTAGAAGGAGTTTAACTGCAAGGTTTCTCTTGCCTGAGCTGAGGAAAGCACCTGTGACATCTGTGAATTCCACAAACTGCGTTAGTACTTGACTTTGAAATTAGTTCTTTCTCATTTAAGAAATTAACGTTTCTTCTTAATAGCTTAATATATTTAATAGTTTAAATAACAGAGTGGAAATAGTATATTAGAGGCTTAATAAAGTAAAAGAATAACTGTACCTCAGCAGTTTGAACAGCATGGTTCCAGTATGTGTGTCCCATGTATGTATGCGTGTGTATGTATGTGTGTACACACAAACACACCGATGACATCTTTTCTTATTTGCCAGATATATCAAGCAGAATTGTAAATTTTCAAAAAGTCACAGCAGAGCTTTCTTTAATACTAAGAAAACACCCGAACTTTGTGCCTGATGGAAGTTGCTGGCATCTTTCCAAACAGGTTCTCTAATGGTCTTGTTTCACCATGGCAACCAATGTGGAAGTGCTGGCTCAGCAGGTGGCTGAGGTGAGTGACAGATGATATATCACAACAGTTGGTATATGAGATTTTTAAATTAAAAACATTTTAGGGAGTCCCTGCTGTTTACAACTGAACATAAACAGAACAGAAGATCTTTATAGAAAAGTTGCTTTACACTTGGAGACAAGCATGAAACCAGTGCAACTGGGACATGTTTTGTTCACCCTGTTTTGTTCTGGGGGCCCCCATATTAAGAATGCAAGTAGGAAGTTCAACATGAGCTGGAGAGAAACTTGGCTGTATTATGAATTGTTTCAAAAATTAATACAAAAAATTTCTTGTCATTTGATCATTGAATTACCATTTCGGACATGGAAAGGTTCTGCAGCTAATTTGAATTGTAATCTAGATCCACCACTGTTTGAAGTTATCTGTTTTACTTATGTACTATACTGAATTTACAGTAAGGTGGTTGATTTAGATCAGTTTTTATATTTTATGCCTAGCCTTAAAAGAAGAAAAGCACAAAAACTACTTAAAGTAATATTAAGTGATGTCTTGATGCATGTTCACTGAAGCTTGGATGCTCAACAGCCAAAAAGTTTAAATCAACTCATAAACACAAACTGCAAGTGTTCATGGCCACAGAAAATAATTTATCTCCTTCACTATGCAAACTTCAGTCAAAAATAAAGTAGATCTTTTGTCTGATTAAAACTACTTGGTTTAATATCCTTCAGGTTTGCTGTGATTTTTGGTATGGTTACCTAATTAAGGATTTAGTAAATAAGAAAGAGCAAATGGGCTGAGAGACCTCTGTAGATAAGGTGACTTTTCAGACATTAGTTTGGAATTTTCTTTCAACTCTTGAGCTAAGATTACATCTGTATATTAAAAATATTTTTAGTTCAAGAAGGAGCCCTATATAAAAAGAAAATATATGATTAATTCTGCTTTTAGAAGTAGATTTGAGATTTCCTACTTAGAAGTACGTTTTAAAAAAAGAAAATTCATTCTTTTTAGCAAGGAAAATGGCCTGGTGAGTGTCCCGGAAGTAACATCTATGGAATAGTTTCAAAAAACATCCTAAGTTTCACAGTGAAAACCAACAAGAGATTTTTTACTCTAGTTTTCTGTACCAGGTATGAATTTGGCAAGCTGCATTTTTTAAAAATACTTCCAAATATACTTGGAAAGAGAAACCTGTAATGGAAATATTGACAAACTTTATACTATTTTGATAGAAGTTGGGTGCTGTAATAACATTTAAAGCACATAAAATATGTGACATTTGTAATTCCTTGTGCAGGAAATGCACCGTGATAACATAGTGTGATGGTTGTATCACTGGAGAGATCGCTCCATCTCAAGAGTGTGTGAAGCTCTGTGATTTCTTCCTGGCCTGGTGGGTAAATAGAGGGCTTCATCTCTTTATAGTATTCAGCTGCTGCCTAAATGATATGCCTGTCCACTGTGTAACACCATGAAAGCTTTGTTCATGGAAAAACAGTTGTAAGCAGCATTATCTCGTTAGGAATTCATTAATACTATGACCATGTTAATATTGAATCATTTATTTATGAATGGCTGGCTGCCTGCTATTTGTGTCTTCTGTCAGATAGTTTTTAATACAGGTAAATACATAACCAGGTTTCTTTAAATATGCTAAAATTCTGTATTTGTACTCACCATATCTTAGAGAAAATGTAGACTCAAACTTGGCACTTCTGGTTTGTCGAAGCTGGGCGTGTCCCACTTTAGGGACAGAAAAAGAAGCAGGCACACACAGCATCGTGAGGGAACAATTCTTCTCCCCTTTATTTACAAATCTAACTCCATTTATACATTTGTACAGAGGTCAAGAGATTGGCTACAGAGGTCGCCACCTCTCAACCTGGATGGTGGACATCACCATCAATCATTTCTTCTCTCAGATGAGAAGTATGCAAACATTCTGAAAATAGACGTTGTTTAGATGAAGCTGCGTGAGAAACGCAACACAAAGAAGGCAGAAAACTCAGAGCAACAGGCACTGGCTTAAAAAAATTAGAGACTTTCAGAATATATTTTTTGTTGATGAAAATTAAATGGAAAAAGAGGGTCATTGACCATGAATTTCAGGTTATGAACTGAGAGACAAGTTGCAACTGGATAGCCTAATGCAAATATTAGCAGCTTTACCTATGCTGGCATCACCTTTTCAACGTAATTGCCACATATGTAATGCATGGGTTTATTGAGAACTTTGATGCCAAGCACCAAATCAGACTGTCGTGCAACTGTCATGAAATATTTCCTTTCAACTTTGCTAATTTGAAATTAATCATCTCGAGTGAGATCACATGGCCCACGCAGGACCAAGGGGATCAGGCCCAGCCAGCATGGGTTTAGGAAAGGCAGTCCTGTCTGACCAACCTGATCACGTGTTATGATGAGGTAACCCACCTAGTTGATGAAGGCAAGGCTGTGGATGTGCCTACCTGTATTTCAGCAAAGCCTTTGATACTGTCTTCTAGCATTGTCCCAGAGAGGCTGCAGCCCATGACTTGGACAGGTGCATTTTTGTTGGGTTAAGAACTGGCTGGGTGCCTGGGGCCGGAGTGGTGGGGAGTGGTGCCACATCCACTATTCAGTCACTAGTAAGGTTCCTCAGGGCTCAGTTTTGGGCCCAGTTCAGTTTAATATCTTTATGGATGACCTGGATAAGAGGATTGAGGCCAAGGCCAACAGTGTGAGGTTCAACAAGGCCACGGATCCTGCTGTTGGGTCACCACAACCCCATACAGTACTTCATGCTTTTGGGCAGGGTGGCTGGAAAGCCCCTCAACAGGCAAGGGCCTGCAGGTGCTGGTCAACAGTGGCTGAATGTGGGCTGGGTGTGCCCAGGTCACACAAGAAGGCCAATGGCATCCTGGCTTGGATCAAGAACAGCATAGCCAGCAGGACCAGGGCAGTGACTGTCACTTAGTACTGGCCACGGGTGATGCCACACCTCAAATCTTGTGGTCAGTTCAGGGCCCTGCACTGCAAGAAAGACATTGAGGGGCTGAAGCGTGCTCAGAAAAGAGCAAAGGAGATGTAAAAGAGTCTGGAGAGTCACGCATTGAGGAGTGGCTGAGGGAGCTGGGCTTGTTTGGCATGGAGAAAAGAAGGCTGGGGGGGGGACGGGGACGACCTTCTCAATCTCTACAGTGCCCTGACAAGAGGGTGGAGTCAGGTGGGGGACAAAAGGAAATGGCCTCAAATTGTGCCACAGGGGGTTCAGGTTGAACATACTTTGCAAACCCAGAAAAAGACATAGCTGTTTAGTTCCAAAATGTTTAAATTTCCATGCAGGCACCTTATAGCTGTCTGTCTGTTTTTCTCCTTGAACAAGAATAATAAAGAATAGACTATTCCTTATTTCCAAGCTGCCTGCAGTACATTGTGGTGTAAGGTTTGAAGATGCGTCAGTGAAAGGCTAAGGATTCTACAACTGAAAAACTGTAAAACAGTTTTAAGAGACCTTCTTGCTCTAGTCTAGACCTTTTGAAAGGTGCATAGCTTCATTAATAATCTGGCATGGAAGACAAGAAGATCCTCAATTAAATGTGTCCTCTAAGAGTCTGAATTTTTGGGAATCTTTTTTCTCACCTAGGTATCTTGTTTTCTGCAACTGAAAGCTTTGAATCATCCAATAATTAGAAGACGCCTCTTATTTCTACATCTCTCCTGTCTATTTTCCTCATTTAACATGCAACTTTTGTGACCTGTGTATTAAAGATAATTGGAGATTGTATGTTTAGATTATACTTTTACAGTATGTGGGACTACTTGTGCTACAGGCAATAGGGGAGTAGAATGGTGTGGTTTCATTAACTCTTGTGTACTGTAATACCTCTGCTTCCCCAAAGAGACTTTAGTCCATGTGCCTTTCTATCCAAACTGTTTTTCTTTCTTTATGTCATAAATGAATTTATGTCATAAACTAAACATTTTTCAAAGCAAGCTAAAATTGAAACTGCCCTGTTGTCCAGCTGTACAAATTTTGATATAATTCCAAGATTTTTTAAAAGAGGATTTGATAAAAACAACTTGTAACCATCCTGGTTTTGGACACGTTACTGCAGGTAACAGGTTCATAGAGTGGTTTGGGTTGGATGAGGCCTTCAAGATTGTCTAGTCCAACTCCCTGCCACAGGCACGGACAGCTTCCACTAGCCCAGGCTGCTCCAAGCCCTGTCCAGCCCGGCCTTGGACACTTCCAGGGATCCAGGGGGAGCCACAGGTTCTCTGAGTACCTGTGCTAGGGCCTGCCCACCCTCTCAGGGAAAAAATTCTTCCCAGTATCCAATCCAAGTGTTATCTTGCATGTTTAATTCAACATTTAATATTTTTGCTCTGCAAACAGCTTTGCAAGGGGTGCTTTTCAGGCTAAGTATTCCAAACTAAATTTGCATTATAGTTTGGTAGTCTAGAAAGGTATGGAATAGGACAAGAAACAACAGTATTCAGAAGTAGTGCCAAAGTTTATCTCTGTCATTCAAAAGTACTTCAAAATTATTAAAAGGGGAACTACTTATCATTTTACATTATTTGTATAGGATGTATTTTATTTTTACAGAAGCAAAAATGAGACAAGTGTATAATTGAAAGTTGAAAACAGTATTTCTGCATTTCAGTAAGCTAAAGGATCATACAATGCTTACCCAGTGAGCACAGTGGTGGTGGTTTGGTTTTGTCAGGTTCACTCCATTTCCAGAAAAAGAAAATATTCTGATAATTCATTGAAAGCCAATCCAAGTTGGTTAAATGACTGTAACCTTTCTGGTAAATTTAGATTGTAAACTATAGGGCTAGCTGATTTTCTATAAATATAGGTATTTTTAAAAGGGTTCAATATCTTTACAGTGAATTAAAATTCTGTATGTTATTTACAGGGCCCGACTGTTCAGACTTCGCTATCTGAATCTCCAGTGATGACCAGCCCTTCCCAGCGTATCCAGATAATTTCCACAGACTCCTCTGTAGCTTCACCCCAACGCATTCAGGTAAAAATCCATTAATTAACCAACTGTCACATCTTTTCTTTTTTTCTCCTCCTTCCACTTAGATTTATACAAAAGCATGCTAAAGACTATGGAATACTTCCTTTAAGTCTTGTGAGAGCAGATAATTTTTAGTGAAAACTAAAATTCTTTCTCCCTCAGTATTTATTTGGGGTTGACCAGATGGCTGTATATAATAGTTAGCCAGTGAGGAGTATTTACACAGGTTAAACATTGCCTACATAAGCAAATCTCCTGAGCTCTGGTCACAGCAAAGGGTGAGATATTGTCAATAGAAATCTGATACCATCTCCAAGTGCATTCCTCTTCCTACTTATTTAGGAGCCAGTATGAGATTAATCTGTTTAGCACAAAGTTGGTCTTTGGGAATGCTGCACAGTGGAACTTTGTTACTGGCAGATAATAAAAAGATGCCATTAATGTATCAGAATGTATTCAATGGCAAATTATATAGGACTTATTAAATTTTAATGAAATACTAGTGCATATTGATATGGTTACCAGGCAAAATAGAGATCATGCTACCAGAGAACTGTATCAGAAACAGAAACCTGCCATTGTAAGAGAATCCTGAGAACTGGCATCACAGAATCACAGAATGTGTAGGTTGGAAGAGACCTTCAAGATCATCGAATCCAACCCAGCCCTAAGACCTCAACTAGATCATGGTGTCAAGTGCCACATCCAGTCTCTTTTTAAACATATCCAGGGATGGTGACTCCACCACCTCCCTGGGCAGACTATTCCAATATTTAATCACTCTTTCAGTGAAAAACTTCTTCGTAATATCCAACCTGTATTTCTCCTGACGCAGCTTAAGACTGTGTCCTCTTGTTCTGTCAGTTGCTGCCTGGAGAAAGAGACCAACTCCCAGCTGTCTACAGCCACCCTTCAGGAAGTTATAGAGAGTGAGAAGGTCACCTCTGAGTCTACTTTTCTCCAGGCTAAACAACCCCAGCTCCCTCAGACGTTCTTCATATGGCTTGTTTTCCAAGCCCTTCACCACCTTTGTTGCCCTCCTCTGGACATGTTCAAGCATCTCAACGTCCTTCCTAAACTGAGGGCCCAGAACTGGACACAATACTCAAGGTGTGGCCTCACCAGTGCTGAGTACAGGGGAAGAATGACCTCCCTGCTCCTGCTGGCCACACCATTCCTGATCCAGGCCAGGATGCCATTGGCCTCCTTGGCCACCTGGGCACACTGCTGGCTCATGTTCAGCCGGCTGCTGACCAGAACCCCCAGGTCCCTTTCCTCCTGAGCACTGTCCAGCCACACCGCCCCCAGCCTATAACGCTGCAGGGGGTTATTGTGGCCAAAGTGCAGGACCCGACACTTGGACTCATTAAACCTCATTCTGTTAGACTCTGCCCATTGATCCAACTGTTCCAGGTCTCTCTGCAGAGCCATCCTATCTTCCAAGCGGTCGACACATGCTCCCAGCTTAGTGTCGTCTGCAAATTTACTAATGAAGGATTCAGTAGCCTCATCCATGTCGTCAATGAAAGTATTGAATAGAGCTGGTCCCAGCACAGACCCCTGAGGGACACCACTGGTGACTGGCCGCCAGCTGGATACAGCACCATTCGCCACCACTCTCTGGGCCTATGTGAGACAGTAAGGCTGCCTGATCCCATATTTTGTTGTCAACTTTAGGGAGTAGCATCTTACATAAAATATGTAGGCAAAAAATGCATAGGTAAATGTTAACTGGAGAACATTCCCTTAGTGCCATTTATAAAGAAAAATTGGAGAGAGCTTCTTTGTAATTTTTCACTGATGTAATTCTGAGATGGAATGAAAGGGTTTAAAACATAAAATTTACTGTGGTCAAGAATTTCTTCAATGTTTTACAGATTGTGACAGATCAACAAACAGGTCAGAAAATTCAAATAGTGACAGCAGTGGACTCAGCTGTGTCTCCAAAGCAACAGTTCATTTTAGCTAGTCCAGATGGAACTGGTGGAGGAAAGGTGATCTTGGCAGCACCTGAGACATCTAATGCCAAGCAGCTTATCTTTACCACCACAGACAACATTGTGCCAGGCAGAATTCAGGTAAATACAGTAAATTAGATAAAACATGGAATTTTTGTTTTAATTTTTTGTTTGTTTGTTTCTAAATTAAGTCTAAATTGCTTTAAGACCAATTGCAGTAGTTTTCTCATGACGTGGATCAGATATACTAATTTTAGGCTTCATGGTTCAATCATAAATCCTTCGGTCTTCACCTACCTCACGTATTCCATTACACTCGTCATCCCTTGTCATGTGTTCTCATTCAAGTTCCAAAGACATAAGTGAATACTTAAGACAGTCCTTGTGAGAAGTGCCAGGATTTCTCAGTCTGCTCAAGATTCAGATACACAGCAACACAACTCACCTGAGCAAATTTACATGAGTTCGTACTTTACATTCAGTATCAAGACATTGCGATAAAGCTCTGTTAGGCTTTTTTGTGGAGCTTGAGCATAATCTACATGAACAGGAGTTTTGCAAAGCCAATGATGTAAGCAACAATCTACCTCTCGTGAAATCTCAGATTTTTTCCTAGCAGTCTTAAAGAATAAAACAAAAGAAAAAGTGCCTGGTCCTTCTTGTTACTGTTACAAATAGAGAATATTTTACAGGAAGTAGAGTAATTTTTACGGAAATATTTAAAAAATGGTATTAACAGTCTTCTAAAATTCTTTTTTCCATGCTGAATAGAATATCTGAAATTACAGAGGGGTTGTGTTTTAAATTTTTGTTGGTTAAATGGAATGTTCAGAACAGAAGTTTTAAATCCAAGGCCTTTGGAAGCTAAACTGTTTCTATGGTAGATCTGAGCTCCAGGCTATCCCTGCTGAACCATACATCCCTAATAGCCAGAGAAGAGATAGATGGGAACAGCATCTGAAAGGCAACTGTCTTTGGCTAAAATATAGCAGCTGTTTGAGAGTATTTGCAAGAAGTGAAAAATACTGTTGATTGCACAAGTGAGGAAATATTTGTACTAAACAAAGCTAGCAGTTTTATTTGTAATTTGTTTTGATATGACTGTTTCAAAAGTCTCACTATTGTCAGTAAGAACTCTCATTAAATTGCATTTTGTACTACTAATTTCATTCCATATGTCATATTTATTGATAAATTCAGTGTCCTCTTCTTAGCTCATACACCAATCTTGTTCTATAGGCAAAGCTCCCTACCTTGTTATCTGACTAATTACTTTTTTTGTTCTGGAATTTTGCTTTAGATAGTGACAGACTCTGCTTCAGTGGAACGTCTGCTAGGAAAAACTGACGTTCAGCGGCCCCAGGTAGTAGAATATTGTGTAGTCTGTGGTGATAAAGCATCAGGTAAGGAAGTCGATAAAGTGGTATTGAGGAAATGTGCTTGAAAGGATGACTGGGATGAAGAGATGATTTTTCATGTGCTTTAACTGATTTTAGTTATGCTCATGGCAAAAGCAATTGAGTTTTTAAATGGAAAAATATAACATACTCTGTATCTATACACAAAAAAATAGCTAAACTCTGCTTGGAAGAATAATAGTTTTTTTCCTTGAACTGAAGCATATGATAAATTGGCTGAAAGATAAAATAATGATTAAATGGCTGCTGGTAATTGAAAAAGACTACTTGAAGCATCTAGTCAAGTTCCCCATAGTGATGCGCAACCATGAAATAAACATGTCACCTAAAAATGTCTAACTACTCCAAGAAAATGCTTCTTAGTGCTATCTAACAAACTTAACACTTCCTGATATATTTTGTTCTTCCACTATCACAAAACAAGTCAGGCAGAGATCACGTGAATCCTCAGTGTTTCAGATCCATGCAGTAACAAGGAATGTTAAAATAAAATTTTTGTATAATTCAAGGTGTTCTATGCTTTCATCCTAGAGAAAAGACACCCTTCTGTTTCTTTTTCTCACTTTCTTTTAAGTGTTTATGTAATTAAAACAATACCAGAATTAATATGGACAGGAAATTTAAATGAAGATTGCATTTTAAATTTTGGTGCAAAATTACTTGTTTTCTGAAATTACTTGAGCTCTTACCTGGTATGTTCTCTAAATGTATCCTATAGTCTGTAACAGCAGATAGAACTGTATCTGTACTTATGCAGAATGGGAACTGCACCTTCATCAACTGCACATTCAGCAATAGGCTGAGTATTCTTCTCTTCTCTCCACTGTCACCAAAACACTTGACAATAGGTACACCAGAAATATTGTGAGACTGTGGTAATGCTTTCATGGTCCAAAATGTTGGCACAAATACAAAACAAATTTAAAGTGTGACTTACAGTGTTTTACTTTCTTAAAATGAATATATATATACTTAAATAGTAGTAATTTTCAACTGATAACAATATATATGTTTCCTAGGTCGTCACTATGGTGCTGTCAGTTGTGAGGGATGCAAAGGTTTCTTTAAAAGGAGTGTAAGGAAGAATTTGACCTACAGTTGTCGTAGCAACCAGGACTGTATCATCAATAAACACCATCGGAATCGATGCCAGTTTTGTAGGCTTAAGAAATGTCTAGAGATGGGCATGAAAATGGAATGTGAGTGTTAAGTACTTGATGTGATATTGTGCCTACCAAATAACAATTGTGTGGACTACCACTTGTTAGTGTGTTCTCTCTGTTTTGGTATTTGTTTCTTGAAGGAAACAACTTTTGGCAGCATCTAGTGCACCTGTCTTTCATCACCTTTTTATATCTGAGGTGCAGTAGTGGTTTGCTTTGAACCATGTCTCCAAGTACATTTGTTGTCTTTGAGGAGCCCAGTAACTGCCTCACTAAGAATGCATGTTCCAAACACAGTGTATGTTTATAATAGAAAATATTTTTACATGGATTGACATGAACCTGAGTCTAATATTCTGTTTTGAGAATCTACTTTCCTTCCAGTTTATTTTTGTGGCTTTTTCAACCAGTGATAAAAATTAGTTAGTCTTTTTTCCCCCTCTTTTTAAATTTTATGTTGATATTCTGTTTTATGAGCAGTGTTTTATGAGGCATTGTATAAACTGTCATATGTTTTAAAATATGTTTTCATGTTTGTATGCAGTACTTCATACATTTCCAGTGCTAGCAGCCAAACACTTGCTTCAATATAGTTTTGTTTTCAGTTTATATCACCTGTTCTTCAATTTAGCACTATGTTGCTAAAACAACACAAAAGGTTGTTTTGTGATCTGATCTAAGCAGGGTAAGTTCCAGCCACAGAGTTCAAGGGAGGCAGAACTTTAAGCTGTAAATAGGGACATAGTTGTTGTATTTGCACTCTAAAACTCCAGACCTGTTGTGATGATTTTGGTGCTTTGCACACAACGTGCTGGATATGAGAAGTTCGTACAAGAAAAACTGCTGTAGTTCCAGAAAGAAAATCTTTCTTAACTGGAAATGATGAGGGTATGATTAGGGTATATGTCTGCTGACTTCACTGGCTTTGGGTTGGGCTTCTGATTAATTAATATGTGTTCGCCAAGCCAATAAATTTGATATGACAACTTTTAAGCCCCTGAATTTTGCTAATAGTAACAATATTAGCAAAAACAAAATCAGGAACTAAGTAACGCTTGCTGGTTATGAGGATAACTTTCTGTAATATGTTTAATAATAGTACTTTAATATAATAAAGATGCAGTTTTCACTTTCTTTAAAAGTTACAAAGTAACTGTTTCTTAATGTTTTTATTAAAAATTTGCTACACTTGTTAGGCACTTCAGAGACTGAACTTAGTTTGTTTCAATTCTCAGGTACATATATTTAGATTATGATAGGGTTAGTTTTCAAACACTCTTCCCTAACTGGGTGGAATTAATGTCTGTGAGTGAAGTGTATGTCATGCAGGGAGTATTCTCTCAAGGAATTAACCTGCATCTCTCAGGTAACTTGCCTCTTGATCTTTTCAGAGTTCCATCTGGGTTTGCACTGTTTTGTGTCATCCAGAATAGGAATGTGCCTAACATTTAGATATATAGCTGTGCCTGTAAAAAAAATATATATAAACAAATTGAAAACACAATCTGTAGAATCTTCCAATTTCTCAAATGCCAAAAAAAGAGGAATATTTTAATTTTATTTGTTGAGCAAAACTTGAAGCAAAAGATCAATCTGTGACTTTCTTACTTAAAAGTATGTATAAAAATACACACACTTACAGATATTGTAACGTTCAAGCCTGCGTTTCTTCACTCTTGATATTAAATTTCCAGTTTTGTGCTGAGCTGGTACACTATCATTACTGCAGGAATTTTACTTACTTTTTGTATTTTTAGTTTGAATTATTTCTTTTCAAATATGTATGTTTCTATCTTTATGTAGCAGTTCAAAGTGAAAGAAAGCCTTTTGATGTACAGCGTGAAAAACCAACCAACTGTGCAGCTTCTACTGAAAAAATCTATATAAGAAAAGATCTTAGAAGCCCTCTAATAGCAACTCCAACATTTGTGGCAGATAAAGATGGGACACGGTGAGTATCTCAGTTCCACACATCTTCGTTCACATTATTTGTGCATGTTACTTTGCAGTCACACCTATATTCTTTCTCCCCTCTGATCTCAGAGGGAACAGAAAAGAACTCAAATGCACACATCGTCTGTTTCCATTACCAAGGCCAGTGTAGGTTCTGCTTCTCATGAAAGTTTTTATGTCTGCATACAGGTATGTGGTTTTCAGTTCAGAGCTGCCTCTTGTCCGGCCAGGTCAGGGCAATGCGGAGCAAGTGAATGATATTCAGGCAGAAAGCATGTAGGCTAATGGGGTGATGCATTCGGGTTAGCCCTTCTCTGAAATCAGGTCTGAAAATGGCAGACTCAGGCTTCCTTCTGCTAAAGACAGTAGTTTGGGAGACTCAGTGACTGCTGGTTCAGATCCCAAGAGACTGATTTCAAAAACAGCAGCTTCCTTTTACTGTATGGAAGATACTCTGAGATGGTTCCTGCACTCTCAGATGTGTCCTTAGGCAGTGGGTGTGAAAATGCACATCATTACAAAGGCAAGATTTCTCTTTTTCTGAACAGAATAAAAAAGTCTAGGTTAAATATGACATTTTTAAACTGTAGTTTATGAATGGTTGAGAACCATGTAAAAATTGGATTTTATTATTATGGGGGGAAGTGTGTGTGTTTAATTTTTTATATACATATTCCTTCCTGAGCAAATGACACTGCAGTTAGGAAGTTTGGGCTGCATGTTTCTTAGAGAATTGTTTTTCAGTGTTCTTGTTTGAAAGAAGTCTCCACAGACACTTTTGCTTCTTAGAAATTTCCTTGAGCTACAGATCTATTACAGACCTATAAACAATACTATAGTCATTAAGAAACACTCTGTTATGTATGTAGTATTCAGATTTGCATAATTCATGATAATTTGCTGCCTGTGCTTGTTCACAATGATAGCTGTTAGTATCAGACCCCTTGTACTGTAATGTCCTGGAGCCTGCACCTGTGTTGTGTGCATTAGTATCACGTTATGGACACTTGGAGCATCATATAAGTAGCAAATAAACTGCAAAGACTTTCCACTGTCTCCCTAAATTAGATACAGCAGAGGGGAAGGATATTTGGTCAAAAAGCCGCAGAAGTAAAGGCAGCAGAAATTTTATGCAGGCTTTGATTACATGAGTGTTTCTGACAATATCTTGGAATGTAAAAAATATTTTTATGACTTCTATTCAATGCTGGCCGTTGTCTTGCTGGGAATACAGAGTTACGCCTTCCTCCAAAGTCTAATATAAAACTAGAGCTACTAGGTGACTTCTTGAGAGCATAAGAAGACAACAACTTTCCTTAAAGCAGACTAAACCAGAACAAAAAACAAATGAGAAGATATGCATTTGGGAACTTGTCATTGTTTTGCACTGGAAATTAAAAGATATTTCAGTCTTTCTGTCTGTCTTCCAAGCTACCTTTTGGGAACTGTTTCAGAAAGACTTAAATCCTGACAAACTGTAAGTTTCATTAAATTATTTAAAAATTGGTAATTCTTTTTATGCTGTCATAAGTTATTACACATTCTTTTGATTACTGGAAAATACTGTTGACCATCAGATGCCTTATGCTTTTAAACAGGTCAGCTGGTCTTCTTGATCCAGGAATGCTCGTGAATATTCAGCAGCCTTTGATCAGGGATGATGGTACAGTCCTCCTAGCTGCTGATTCCAAGGTATTACTGGCTCACTTCAGTTCTGAGCATATCTATTAATTTGTTCAGATTACTTTATGGTACATAGTCTCAAATAGTTGTTGCTGTTGAGAAGATAAGGTTGTGATAAGTGTGAAGAACCGTATGAATGGATGTAATTAACTGATCGGTGGGATTGTGGTTTCTTTTGGCAAGCATATTTCTGCAAAAGGTCAGCCACAGGTAGTTCTCTATGTGGTGTCTCATCTGGGACTACAATTGATAATTAGAATAGGATTTAAAGATAATTGAGAGCCATTGTTCTTCCTGGCATTCAGAAGGAAAGAAAAGGTGTGCAGGGGGAAAAAGAACAAATACTAAAAAGGGCGGGGGGGGGGGATTATATATGATATATTAATTATAATTTTGATTTACTAATTTAGTGTTTCCTTTTTAGGCTGAAACAAGCCAGGGTGCCTTAGGAACACTAGCAAATGTTGTAACATCTCTTGCTAATCTCAGTGAGTCACTAAATAATGGAGATACTTCTGAAGTTCAACAAGAAGAGCAATCTGCAAGTGAGATTACACGGTATGCATTTATATTTACACCTTATTTAGCAATTTGTGTTCTATGTGGTGTATCCTTACACTCATTCATTAAAGGAATTTGGCATTGTTACGCCAGACACAGTGCAGATTGCCAGATTGCCCCTACTCGAAAACACAAAACCAGTTCTTTAGATATCAGTTTTGGCTCTTGCCCTCTTGTGAAGAACTGTTTCCTCCGTTACAAATGTAGTGTTCTGAAGCTAGACCAGATTTGGTTCTTAGAAAAATAGTAAATGACTAGTTTGTGACCTTGAAAGATTGTGAGAACAGCAACACTCCAGTGCCACTTTATTTCACGGATGTGTTTTATGTAAGCTTCTCCTGTGCAATGCTTGTGCCCTTAGCCCTGCTCTTTAGGGGTCTGCATTACTGCAGATTTATTTTTGAGATTGTGCTTTCATAAAATCCCCTGGTAATCTAGATTTAGAAAGAGTTTGAAGTATTTTTTTTCTTTATTAATGAAAAATATGTGAAAAAGGAGCATGGAATATTAAAATTTCAAGCACAGCTTGAGATTTGCAAGGCTGGGATTTTTCTTGTTGGATTTTTTGAGTGGTTTTTTTTGTGGTGGAGGCAGGTTGGTTGAATTCAGCAGTATAGGTTAATAAGATAAAATACTTGGACTTAAAACTGTCCACTGTTTCTCAAAAAGAAGATTTTTAGGAGAGCTTAACTGTCGTGGTTTAGGAATGGTATTCTCCAATTTAATGTTCACACTTAAACTATGCTGCCACTTGCTCCCCCTCTGTCTCCAGTCAGAGGCACAAAAGGCAGAGATCATAGGTTGAAATAGGAACAATTTACTGGAAACAGCAATGACACTAGCAAACAAACAGTAACAGCAAAATAAAACAGTAATAACAACAATATTAATAGCAAAAGATATAAGAAAACAAACAGCTTGAGTATAAAGGAGACCAAGGACCAGTCTCTCTTGTGTTACTGTCGTAAGGCTTTTAAGGCTCTGTCTATACTGGGAGATAAGGAGTGCCTGGCCATATTTCATCTTAAGTGAAAGGAAATTCAGGCATATTGTCTAGAAGAAAACAATACTGTTCTCCACTGTTCCAAAAAGCTGGAGATCAAGGATGGGGACAAGAACAAGGACTTTGTTCTTCGGAGTACATCTGGTCTGTAATCCTCACCGAATCTGTGAGAAGGGGGAACAGTGAATGGTAAGGGCAAGAGGACTGTTGCAGTTTAAGCCCAGCAGACAACTAAGCCTCGCACAGCTGCCTCACTCTGCCTCACAGCTGCCAGTGGGACTGGCAATAGAATCAGAACGGTAAAGGTGAGAAAACGTGTGGGTTGAGATAAAGACAGTTCAGTAGATGAAGCAAAACCCACACACCACAAGCAAAGTAAAGGAATTCATTCACTACCTTCCATGGGCAGTCAGGTGTTCAGCCACCTCCAGGGCAGCAGGGTTCCAGCACGTGTAACAGTTACTTCTAAAGACCAACACCATTACTCCAAACATCCTCCCACCTCCTCTTTCTTCCACCTTCTTCATGTACTGAGTGTGATGCCACAAAGTATGAAATAACCCTTGTATCAGTTGGGGTCAGCTGTCCTGGATGTGTCATCTCCAACCTTCTTGTGCACACGCAGCTTCCTCACTGCAGGGAGGACAAGCAGCAGAAAAGGCCTTTACACCGTGCAAGCACTGCTGTGCATAACAAAAACATCTCTATGTTATCAGCACTGTTTTCAGTAAAAATCCAAAACACAGCCGCATACTAGCTAAAGCGAAGAAAATTAACTCTATCCCAGCCACAACCAGCACAGCACAAGGCTCCTTTACTAGCACAAATATTAGGATAAAACTATCAGCGCAGGATTTACAGTTCAAAATCCTTCCCTTACAGCGGAGATCTTTTACCAGCAATATGTGGGCACATCTATTTGTTTTATTAATGCCCAAAGAATACAGAGGGACCAAATTGTGATGAAAAGTCTGACCTTGTGTCAGCCTAAAGAGTTCTTTAGTATGTTGCCTCTAAGTGGAAATGTTTTATAGCATTTAATTTAAGCACTGTGAATTTTTTAAGATCTAAGGAAGCACTCTTTCATTGTTAACTTATTTATTATTTTTTAGGGCATTTGATACTTTGGCTAAAGCACTTAATACCACAGATGGTACAACACCTCCTAACTTGGCAGATGGGATGGATCCTACAGGAGGAGGAAATATTCATGTAATCAGTAGAGATCAGTCAACACCAATTATTGAAGTGGAAGGACCCCTACTTACAGATACACATGTCACATTTAAGGTATGTGCTTCTTTAAATGTCTTACTAAGCAAACTAATGCTTAAGATGTATGAGCTTCTGCGTAAGTTCTTGCCCCGTATTTCCAATTTGCATTCCTTGCCAGTAGTAATGAGTTATTTAGTGCAGTTTTCCTTTGACAACTTCTTGTCACACTGTTGATTGTGATGGACTTTGAGAGTAGTTTGAATGTTTCTGATGGTTATTTCATCAACGATAACAACTGGTTTATATCTGAACTATATGTATTGTACTGTACTTTTATTTTTTTGCAGCTGACAATGCCCAGTCCGATGCCAGAGTACCTTAATGTACACTACATCTGTGAGTCAGCATCACGACTCCTTTTCCTCTCTATGCACTGGGCTAGATCCATACCTGCATTTCAAGCTCTTGGGTAAATGGACATACTCATACTAAGTTTGAATGGTTTGCTTTGAATGAATTTAAGCACTGATCTAAACACTTCCCAGCTATTTTGAATTTTTTAGTTATGACATTACTTAATTTTTAATGAATACTTTAAAACGTGTGAAGACTATGCAATATTCCCTGTTTTGAAGAATAAAATAGAAGATGGCAGGGGGAGGATAACTACAATATCTGATATTACTGTGGTTACAGAAATGAAAGCCAAATCAAAAACAAGCGTGAATTTGTAGAAATTAAATGCATGCTTTTGATACCTTACTAAAGAATTGATGAGCACCATTTCACAGATAACCCAAAGTTTCCCATAGCCTATAATTTCTTTTTGCCTCTTGAAATACTTGTAATATGCTAATATATGCCTATTACCAAAATGTTTTGCAATACATTAATCCTTATTACGAACTGTTATACGCAACATAATTATACATAGGGCAATACCAAGCTGATATGCAAACTACATAGCATTGTTTGATTTTCTGCTGTTTATAGGCAGGACTGTAACACGAGCCTCGTGCGTGCCTGCTGGAACGAACTGTTTACCTTGGGCCTGGCACAGTGCGCGCAGGTGATGAGTCTGTCCACCATCCTGGGAGCCATTGTGAACCACCTCCAGAACAGCATACAGGAAGGTATGTTACCAGTGCTGCCAACACTACAGGCACGTTTGGATAACATTGCTCACAAGGGGTTTCCCCATCAGTGGCAGAATTACACCAGGAACCAGGGGAAGGTGAAGCTTTCTCTTGCATAATTATCTTTCCCCTGGTCATCTACAACTTTGTTGCACTGACCTCACAGAGATATCTGTGGGATAGAAGTGTCCATAGAGGCAAGGGGGTCTTCGGCGCCAGACTGACATTACAGAAGAAGACAGTACATCCTAAAATACTCCTTGGATGTGCTCAGAGAGTTTTCTTTCCATCCAGATGTATGTTTTTTCCTCTTAGAATAATGATACCCTCTTCCAAACCACACCAGACTTTTTCCTTCTGGAACTTTCCTTCTCCTTTTTGCAGTGTAAAAACACAGTGTTTGCCTATTATCATGACAAGCATATTCTTGCAAGTCTACTGGTTTTGGATACTACTGTAGTGCAGTAATGATTAATGTATTTTGAAGTGCCCTTGAAGCATTAAGCAACCTAATTTCTTGACATTCTTAACAACATGTATGTAATTTTATTTTTTAGTTCAATGTTGATCTGTTGATAATGATGATTTTATCTAGAATGGATATAAAATCTTGTATTTGCTTTTTTTCTTTCTTTAAAGATGCTTCCAATCAATAGGATTGATTAGCATGAAAATAATATTCATTTTTAAAAGGAGGAAGAAAACAATACTAGCACCTTTAAACTCTGCAAACACAGTATAATACATGAAAACTACTTTAAATTTAAATGCGCATTAAAAGCAGTTATAGAATACTATTTGGTACCATTTTCTTATAATTTTAATGGTATCATTATTGTGCACACAGCAAAAATTAGAAAATAGGTTTTTACAGAGGAGAGTAAATCAGATGTGTTTTTCTAGAGCTGAAGGTTGTTAAATATCTTTTCCAGCTATCTGCTTTGTACATCGTATAGTTCTACAATGAAGTTATAGTCTATTAGCTTCATCATGATGAAGTAAATTAGAACAAAATTTGATTCTTAAATGGATAGTATGCTTTAATTCCTTTCATAATGAATATAGGGTTTTTTCTTGTTTTGGTTTTGGATTTTTGTTTGTTGGTTGGTTTTTTGTTTGTTTGGTTTGGTTTGTTGTTTTCTTATTTAAGAGAGCCTGGACAGTCCCAAAATACAACAGAGTGCTGTTCCTTTCCTGCACAGAGAGGCAAAAGTTGAAAAGATCAGAAGGGAAACCTGGTACATTGGATGTCCTACCCAGTTAGGCTTTTACTTTGTATCTGTTTCAGAATACACAGAGCTGTCTATCCCACCTCCATTCCAGGCAGTGACTTTGGGAAGGAGTAAGTGGTAGGACTATTACAGCTGGTTCCACTTCTGTTCTCATGTTCATCAAAATTGTAAAAAATCTCTTTTTTTTCTAAAACCTGTACTTGCAGCCATACTGCGTTAGCTGAGACCAGCTAAGAAAAGAGGATGATTAGTGTCACTTATCTATTCTGCAAAGTTACCATGTTATATTGTATATTATACCTTCAAAATGCAAAACAAAGTGAAGAAATTTCAGAACTTTATCTAGGAACATATTAGTGATGAGGCTACTTAGAAACTCTGGAATTCAAGTTTGCTTTTCCTGAATTTTTCTGGATCATATTTTCCCACTTAATACAGGAACAAAAACATTGTATTATGTCTATTTTTATCCATCTTGAGTAACTAAAATTTGTATCACAATTAATGATTTAAGAAATGTAGATTATGCTTTCATTTTATTTCAAGACTGTGCAAAAAATGGTTCTTCCATTCATTCGATCTTCTCATTGCAGTTTCAGAAAATAGATCAAATAGTAACAAACTGCGTCAAAGATTCAGTTTAAGGCACATGAGGTCTAAGCAATCCTATGCACTATTAGCCATATAGAGAAAAATAAAATATTCAAATTAAAATTATATGAAATACTAGCATTGGAGGTCATGACTGGAATAAAATTACTCTAATGTGTTTTTCAAGGAAAGGTTTTATTCCCTGTGAACTGACTTACTTATGAAGTTTGATAATAGTAATTATATATTCAAAAATTATCTTAATGTATTCTCTAATGTTTTTATTCCTTGACTAGTTTGTAGGTATGAAGTCCAATACAAGGATTTCTATTTACCAAAATAGAAATTTCTCCCTTCCTAGTTTAGCAGCTAATACCACTCACTTGTAACATATCTATAAACACAATACATTTTTTTAAATTGAAATTTTAAGATAGATTATAAACCCAATATAAGGAATGTGATCCTTCAAATGATAGAAGAATCTGTGCACATGTATTTCAGTGAATTTATGCCATCAGATGGGAAAAAAAAACTATTTATCATTGCTAATGAAATGTCCACTCCTAAAAGTACAGATAGAGGAGAAAGTAGCATTGTTCTTGCATTCACTTTTAGAAAAGCTAATTCAATAATGTTTGAATTTAAAATTAGGGTTGCATGTTAGCATTTGCTTGGTACTTCTGTTCATTCCCAGAATCACTCTAGCCATTTGTAGAGTAATGCACCATAATTTGAGTCTCTGGTCAGAACAGTACATCACTGGAAAAAGTTTGGTGTGGCAGATTATGCTGTCCTTGCAAAATTACACAAAAGAGTTAACATTCTGTTTGCTAGCCATGGGTCCGACTCAACTTTATAAGTTCACTTCCATAATAATTCAGGCCATCCTTACATGTTAAGTGGTTTTAAGACAGCAAAAGACTTGGAAATATCACTTGACTTGGTTTATAAAACTTTATTTGTTAATATATTAGAAATGCTTGAGCTCAGATGAAATAGTAAGCAATATCTTTTTGTAGATAAACTTTCTGGAGACAGAATAAAGCAAGTCATGGAACACATCTGGAAACTTCAGGAGTTCTGTAACAGCATGGCCAAGCTTGATATTGATGGATATGAATATGCATACCTTAAAGCTATAGTCCTTTTTAGCCCTGGTAAGGAATTTAGTAACCATATCTTTTTAAATAATAAGCCTTAATATGTCAATTCTTTAGCATTTTTTAAATCAGACTAATGTCTTGAGATGAGACTCATCTGTTAAGGTGTAGATAAAATGATTGTTTCTAATGATAATCACAGAATGTGTTTTAAAATAACTTCAGAGCAACATATCCATGTTGTTTACAGTTCCAATCTATCAGGTGTTTCCTGTACATCCACCTTAGAAGATCAGATTCTCAAGTTACCTTTAGCTGAGAATCTATAAGTAATAAATTATCTGGAATGTGTACTAGCAATATTAGTGATGTAAATGGTGATGAGGATTAGAAGAAATGCATTCTATGAGTGACAAAAAGAAATTTGCTTCAATTTTAGTATTTTTAACATATTCATAAGAGGAATAGCTGAAATATGAGCAGAAATACCTATTTTATATGAAATGTCCACAAAATCTCAAAAACTGAATGTAAACAGGCTGTCTTCCATTTGTTACCAAAAAAATTACAGCAAAAAGACAACTAAAGCATAGTCAAGTGTTTCTAAAATATGAGAATTTACTCAAAGACGACACTTGAGATTTTCTGGAATGATTAGGTAAGGACATTAAAGAAATTGGAAGTGGCAGCCTTTTCAGCAAAGGTGGCAAATGTTTCTAGGGCACACAAAGGTTAATCTAAAACTGCTGACAGGCTGAGTAAAAGGGAAACTTTTGCTCAGAAATGCATATTATTTATTTTAATTCAAAGGTATTTACCACTTTGTATTTAACGGAATACAAAGTAAAAGGATATATTGTTATTGGTGTGTTTGCTTAGGGGTTTTTATTGCATTGATAACTATTTTTCTCTCTGTTAATAAAATTTAGAAGATACTGGTGTCCTGAAATGTTCTTTTGAATATTTTTGGGGAGATTGTCCTATTAGAGTTAGGTTTATTAGGGTTTTTTTTCAAGTTGGAAAAGCAAGAAACCATCCAAATTCAAGGTAGCTCTGTCATAGTTCAAGGGACAAGCAGTTTGGACACAAGCACGAGTGTGTCCAAACTTACTATTTTGGCATAGTAAGATAGGTGATATTTTGTGGGTTTGCTTTTTTTTTTTTGCTCTGATCACATGGCTGTCTGCAGAGCTGAGCCAGCTGGAATTAAAACATGAGACAGACTTGGGAAGATTAAGACACTGATCTGTCAAGAAAATAACCCTAGATACTGCTTAGCCAGCCTAATAGAATAAAAATATTTACATTTAGACAAGAAAAGTTAAAAACAAATTCTGTCTCATTTCCTGGTACACACATAGAGGCTTAACCTTTGTCCACTTTCTTATGGATACACACAGCTCTAGAGAGAAAAGTGAACAAGCTGATTCCAAAGCCAGGAAGTAAATGTTCACCTGAGTGGTTTCCTTTATACAGCTAGCATGTTAAACATCACAGTACCATAGAAATACTTCATTGAAATTAAATGTGAGAGTCTTATGAATACATTTATTTCACAATGTATAGGGAAACAATCGACATACAAAAATGTTTTGTTTCTTTAGATCACCCTGGTCTGACCAGTTCAACCCAAATAGAAAAATTCCAGGAGAAGGCACAGATGGAATTGCAGGACTATGTACAAAAAACCTATCCAGAAGATACTTATAGGTATTTATTGTCTAAAGTACCCAAAATAATGTTGTGGGCTGTAGCTAACAAAAGTACAAAACAATATTATTGATGTTTTTGACATCCGGGGTTTGGGGTTTTTTCTGACTGTTGATGAGAAAGAACTAAAACCTAATTCAAAAAAGCAAATAGGTTTGTTTGAAGATGCATAGAAACAAGAACAGCTGTCTAGCTTCCTCCATGTAAATTAAATTTATTAGTACTATCTGGGTTTTTGAGGGTTTTTTTGAGACTCTCATAGTCATGTTTAGAAAAGTAAAGACTTTTTTAGAAGTTTGAGGGATAACTGCTTCAACTGACTAATTCACACTGCTTCTTTTTTCAAGTTATTATTTTAAAGTCTCTGACAACTAAAAGGTGATTATCATCCCTGAAATGTTTTTCAAGTTGCATATGCAGAAAAATGTTAAAACGATCAGTTATAGCCCTTGGAAAAACAAGGATTACTTATATCAGAGAAGAATAACCATCTCACTTCTGTTTATAAGAAATTCCCACATCTTTATTTTCTTCTTTGGCTTTTTTTTTTGTTTAATTTCCAAGGACTTCTCTGAAATTATCTAGCTTGTTTTTTTCACCTCTCAGCTATTCTGTTTATGTGCTAGAAACAATTACCCTATTTTCTAACAAACTCCATCAAAACTCAAAATTCATCAACACAATGATTTTCTGCACCATCAGGGAAATTCTCACCTCTGTTTAGCAAGATATACTAGAACACGTTCTTTTTTATTGTGAAAGGTATCCTCATGTAGAGAAGGAATCCCATACACTTAAACACTGTCTGAGGATGAGGATGGGGTAACTAAAAACAAAAAAAAACTTGTCTGAAAAAGAGAGCTTCTGCCATCTCTTTTCTGCACTGATCTTACAGAATTAACACTGTGGTGCAATGCAAATAGCATTCTCAGCCTCAGAAATATCTTCAAATCCCACATTCTTCCATGTACAATTGAGTCCTTCTGGTTTGATTAGTGAGAGCTGAATATCTACCATAAAGCTAAATATAAAATTTGTTCCATATACTTATTTCTCATAATAGTGTCTCAGGAAAGAAAATCAGAATTACATTCCCCAAGCAGTGTCCTGTATTTTACCTAATAGTGTCTGTTTCTCCATGCTCACCCACAGACAAGTTCAGAGAACAAATCTGATTATTTCTGAGCAACTGAGTGCTGGTACAAATTGAGACAGGAGACAAGTGTTACAATTTTTACAAAAACAACAGCATAGTTGGAATCTTTTTGCCCTGAAGTTTATAAGATATGGTATGTTAGCAGAATGGACCTTAGGTATTTTCTCCATAAATGTTCAAGCATTTTTCAGAGCACTTGTGGTCAGTGCTATCTGAGATTTGCTATTACATGGTTCTGGTTCAGAAAATCTATTTGCTTTGGCATTTGTGATGCGCATTTGCCATATGAATGACAGCAAAATGCTTTCATCGCTGTCCTAAATTTCATATGCATGGGAAGCATTTCAATACAATCACTTCATTATATTGGATATCTGTTAACATTCTGGTAAAGAAAACACCAGGGCATTTTGGCAATGTTTATGCTTAACAGTACATTCTCCTGAATTCCTTCTCTCATTAGAAGCAGATTCTCTTTTTTCTGTTTATATACATCCAGCCTCCTTCCTGCTATCTTATTTGGCAGGAAATTGCTAGGCAACTGAGGACTATGCTGTTTGTGGCTGAAATTTTAATTGAGCATTATATTCTTAAAATGGTGCAAATGTTCACACTAATCAGTATATTATTAGTCTCAGCCTTGTTCGTCAAGAGCTGGGAATTCAAAAGCAGGCCAGGAAAATTGTGTGTTGTACATACATGTTCTGTCTACAAAGGGCATTAACATGTCTCTTTCATTGGAAAACTACAAAGCTACTTGGCTTTCAGTTTGCTTGAAGGATAGAACAGTAACCATTCTTTTTGTGGTAGCCAATTAGCTTTAATTCCCTCTTTACACATATTCGTGATTTATGGTAATAAGGAAGACAGGTCCAGCTCTTTAACCATAGAGTATCTTAAACTGGTCTTATATGTATTTATAATCCACTGAACTTCTTTTTCAGGCTAGCCCGGATCCTGGTTCGCCTGCCAGCACTTAGGCTGATGAGCTCTAGCATCACCGAGGAACTGTTTTTCACGGGTCTCATTGGAAACGTTCCCATTGACAGCATAATCCCCTACATCCTCAAAATGGAAACAGCAGAATATAATGGTCAAATAACTGGCACGTCTGCATAGAGGGAGCAACGTAATTTGAGGGATTGAAGTAATTTTCAGAAAACCCATATAATTAAGAAGTTAAAGGGGTAATGTTTCGGTATGTGCAGATAATTCCAACTTGTTACCAGTTTCCTGAGAGATTACTCCTTGTCTTTTTCTGATGTTGACAAAATTTAAAGCAGCTATTAAAAGACCTGCTATAGGACCTTTCCTACCACAAGGAATATTTTTGATGCCTTTCATTTAAAAGGCCATAGATTACTGAACATACTTTTCACATGCTTTGTATTTAGAAACTATCAGTGGTTAAAAAGAGTTTTATAATATCAGAATAGTAATAAAATTACTTTAAAAGTAAAAAGAACAGTATGTATATATATTAAAATATCCTTGGAATGAATGTCTAGCAAATGCCAGGGTATAATACTAGCACTTTGTAATCATTTCTTGTCAGAGCAACAGCATCATCAACATCCTGCTTATGAGTATGGAAAATGAAAAAAAATGCATATGTCCTTCGTCAAAATACTAGTGACTTTTGTAAAAATGTAAAATGCTAAAGGAGACAATCATTTAATCTACAGAAAGTCACTTGCTGTTATGTTATGCATGAAATATAATGTGGATTCTTAGATCAGATATTCACGTTATATGAAACTGTATCTGTTAAATTAGTGTAGTTGTAATACACAGTACAGTGCAGTCATAGTGACTATTATGTGCTACAGCAATTCCCCACACTAGAGAAAAAAAGGGTTTGTCAAAATTATGATTAAATATGCAGGTTCCTTAAAGTGTCTATTCAGACAAACACAATCATGAGAAATGTTATTCTAAAAAGAAGCCTTTTGACTTCGGGGAAAATCAGTCATTAACTGGAAGAGCAGTAATTTTCAAACAGAGCCGTGTGATGCTCTTTGAGTATGCTTTTTATATGCTCCAAATTTACTCCTCTCTGTACTCTGAACACCCTCATGATGTAGCCACAGGGAACAATATAAGAGCTGAAATGTATAGAACCTCAGGTTGTCAGCAAGAGTTTATTACAATGCTCTCTCACTTTATTTCTCCCTCCCTCCCTCCCTGAGCACTCCCAATTTTGCAGGGTTCTCAACTTTCCTGTTACTCAGTTTGAAACCAGAATATAGTTAGGATTTACGCTCACTCATGTACAATTGCAGTTGTTGACTGATACACCATGGAGATATAAAATTAACTACTTTTTAATTGTCTTGAGTGATGAGCCATCAACATGTTTGCTAGTAGTACTGGCCATTAGTTGCTAGCATAGGTTTCATTTTAGTATAATTTATTATTGTGGCTGTTCAGTATTTTAAAATCAAGGATTTTTTAAAAACTCATAGCAATTAATACCTTCATCTGATCCTGGCTTATTAGATGCATTAATGATTTTAATTATTTGTGTGTTAGAGGCATTCTTACTTTCATAGTTTTATGTGACAAAACTAACCTAATGATAAGTTCAGCACTTTGTTTTTTCTTCTGTTATTGATATTTATTTAGAAACATCAACTAGGTTGGTGTTTGTGACTTTTCAGAGTCCGAATCGTAGCCAAAAGACCTTACGCAACTTTGGATGAGGCTTCTAAAGTAACAAAAAGACCTTGTATACTTCAGGCTTGTTAGGAGGCTGATACTTGTAGCACTTACTGTGCCACAAAAGACTGTTTAAGTTTAGCTTCTGGATGCATTAAAGTCTTCTACAGTTACTATTTTTAGCACATTCAGAATCTTCTTTTCTCAGAAGGGTATTACAGAGTTCAGTATCCATGCAGAGATTTGTAATACTGCACTTTCATCTCTCTCAGCTTTTGCTATAGCAAATGAAATTCTTATATTGTTCACGTGATGGAAAGTCAGCTCTCTACATGTGAAGTCAGATGGACTTCAGCTTTTAGTACCAACCATTTGATTGTAGTGTAACTGCTGCAGGATTGTGTCAGCACTTCTGCTGCACAGTCCTTATGTTAAGGGTATACAACTTAAAAATTAATGGTGACATTAACATCAGAAACAGTAGCTACCTTGGAAAGAGCAGTAGCAGCTTTTGTTAAAATTTAAAATATGGGTTTATGTCATTGTTCTACAACCAGAATGCATTTAACTATTGTGTTTTTTGGGTTTTTTTAGCCAAAAGGATTATGGAACTTAATTTGCCTTCAGTATTTCATAAAAATTATTTAGGCAGATAAGAAAGCATTTTAATGGTAAATGAAATATTCCTTAGCACAAAAACTAGCCATTGAAATGTTTGGTTTTAAATCTCAATACGCACCAGCTATCTTTTTCTTGACAAACATAATTTCAAGTTACTCTGCAAATAGTTATTTAAGGGCTTATTAGGGAAAAAATAATAATTTGTGCAAATTGAGTAACAACCATGCAATCCATACTTGTGCATGCATACAATAGATAAAATGAAGCAGTTTCATCCTTAAGATTTGGTTATTACCACCTAAAAGCGATGAAGTCCCTCTCTGTGTAGCTTCATTAGCATGATTTGCTGGCTTGCAGAGCTCAGAACCAAGCTACCTAGTTCTGATGCCATTAACAAAAATTACTCTAAATATACATTATTTTGATTCCAAGACTAACATTTTGGATTGTAGAAATTTGAACATATGTGGGTGCCTGGGCTATTTCCTCCCCAGGGAGAGGACTTTATGCTTCCCCTCTTTGAACTTGGCCCGTTTCTCCAGCCTGTCACAAGCCCTCTCAGTGGCAGTAGGACCCTGTGATGCACACAGTGCAGCTGCACAATCAGGCAATCTTTGCACCATCTCTGCAGAAAACAGTGCAACACTGACATAGTTCTTAGAATTTCTGAGGTTTGTTCCATCCCTCCTACAGTGACTGGAAGATGGTAACAGGCTAATCTTAGTAGTTTTACTGTTAAATTAGTTTTGGGTTTTTTCTCCTTTGAAAGTGCAAACTTTCCCTTATGAATATGGGACAGGAGAGTTTTTATTATTGTAAAAATTATTGAAGAACTATTTCTTGAACATTAAATATTGAAATAGCTTGTTTTCATAAAGCTGAAATTTAAAGGCCAAACTTGTTTTCACAGAACTTGGAGTCAAAGTATCATAGTCACAAAGAAAAGTTCATCTCACTGAAGCTCTACTGAGTGCCAAAATTTATTCTCTTCAGAATTTTTGAGGTTCTATTTCTGCTGCTCTTGAAATGAAACTATTTTAACTTGGCAGAAATACAGTAATAAATTATCTGATTAGATTTATCTGAACCTGGGCAAATGTGTATACTAGTCACAGTTCATTCAGACAAATGGTAGAATTCTGTGCTGACAGACTGGGGCATGATAATGAGGCAATGCAGGGAATGATGATGGGGCAGTAATGTCCACTGTGCTTCATTCGTTTTCCAGCTCTTTTGCAAAGGAACTGGATTTGAATCTTGTAGATAAAAAACATTTGGGACTAGCTTTGTCATAATGATTTTAATTGCATTTCTGACAAATGTAGGAAGGTATACTCTTTTCTTCCCTTTATTTACTTGCATTAGACTATAGAGTCAGAACTAAGACCACGTGCAAAAGTAATCTTTCTCTGCCTATTTACATGGCTTATAAATTAGCTGCAATGCTTTTGGTGTCTGTGGAGTTACTCTTGCATGAAACTGGTAGAAGAGGAAAAAATTATCTCCAATGAAAGATCGTTCTAAGAAGTCATACAAGGCTTTCTTTTAGCTGCCTTAAAATGTTGCATTATTAAGAAGACTTAGTTTTCAGAGCACTCTGGGGCAAGAAACTATTGTTGCTCTCCACTGATTAGTTGGTGTCATTTGCCAAGTCTCCTTTCACCATCTTCTGCAGCCCTTGGCCCCCAGATGCTGCAATGCCTCTGGTGAGGAGCTTTGACTCCAGGTCTGTGTGCAGGATCCAGCGGCTCTGCAGGGCCGTTCCAGTTCCCTTGGCAAAGGGCACATTCTGAGGCTGCCCTAGAGAAACCAAGTCAGGGCTGAAGCTCCCAGGTGAAATCAGTTTCTTGACTCTTGTTTCTCTTTGGCAGAGACTGTAAAACACTTACGTGTTTTTTTTATTGTTCTGTATAGTA
The DNA here is from genome assembly GCA_008694505.1 of Cyanoderma ruficeps. Classification (NCBI taxonomy): domain Eukaryota; kingdom Metazoa; phylum Chordata; class Aves; order Passeriformes; family Timaliidae; genus Cyanoderma; species Cyanoderma ruficeps. Next base: position 12,722,240 of record VZDJ01000056.1, on the reverse strand, counting down.
CACAGATTCCTGAATGATTTCATTCAGGATACTGCAGCTGTCAGTAGATTTTCCTGCCCATTAAAGTTCAGACAGTAGTTAGGATTCTTTCCTGATTACCTGCTATTTAATTAGTAAAACGCAATTTAAAAAAAAAATAGCCCCAAATAGCATGAGTAACAAGGGGTTTCAGGAATACAGTTTAACCAGGAAGACAGAACTGGAAATGAATGGGCTGAGGGTACTGCCCAAGCAGTGACAAAGCAGCTTCCTGCACTAACAGCACCAGTCAGGGCCCTGTCTGAATCAGGTGGAGTGAGACGTAGAACTGGCATGTCAGTCAGACACACAGATGTACCATCATGTATCTACTGGATGATACCATCCTGAAAAGAACACAAATTTTCTGTTTGAGATCCCTCTCTTCCTCTCCAGTTACTCTTAATAGTGCAAAACCAGGGGAGGTTGGGGTTTTTTTTCTACCCACTCTTGTCCCTAAGGGGAAAAGCAGAAATGCCTGCAAACACAGGCATATTCCCACTTGTCTGCCGCACTGGCCATACAGCAACAGAAGAGCTTTTGCAGTAGTTGGCTCTGGTGATAAGCATGGCCAGCTGTGACAGCAGCACACAACAGCTGCAGTCCTAACACCTCCAAACATCCAGGAGGGATCAGCCAAATGAGGGCATGGTCACCCTAGAGAGGAGAGTGAGGGGCAGACCAAGGACAAATTTCCAGCATCTACTGGATCTTGAGTGACACGAAATTGGCTTAGAAACAGCTTTATATGAAAAATTACCAAGAGGGGATAGCAAAAGAGAGACAATGAAAACATTTACTTTTTTCACCTTTTAATTATAAAGTTCCTGAGTTATTTTAAGAGTAAATACTCCTGAACTAAGTTCAGGCTTATTGTTTGATGCCATTAACCCCTCTTGTTAGATAATGCTACAACCCTACTTCTGCTACAATCAGTGTTATCAACATATGGGAAATTATTTCTGCAAAAAAAAATTAGACTATTATTTATACAGCGGTTACAAGTTAAATTCTTTGTAAAGTTTAGATGCTCCAAGTTTAAGGATCTAAAGTTTAGATGTTTTTTATTGTGAAGTCATGCTAAGTTCATCACAGATAATACTGTTGTAATGTTCCATAATTCCCACAATCTGGTCAAGCCTCTGAGTTCCGTGAATGCTTTGAAAATTACTTATTATTGTTAAATTCCTGCCTTCTTTCTTTTTAAAGGGTTTGATAGAGCTGTACATGTCTATTTTGTGCCTCCCACCGTTGTGCATTTCTGCATGTTCAGTTCTAGAACTCACTCGAGCAGCTGATGCATATGTACATAGCTGTATGTATGTGTGTATGAATGTACATGTTTATACCTCTCTGTCTAAATATATTCTGTACAGTGTATAGAAAATGTGTAGTGTATGTATATATGTACAGATACGGAGCTGTTATTCATCCATTCTATGTGCTAAAGTTTTTTATTCATTTGCTAATCCAGAGCTTCCTAATTTGGTCAGCCCTCACAATTTTCAGAGCTTTGCACCTTTTTTCTAAACCAGTCTGAATTCACTATTTGCTGTTCAGAACTGAAAAATATATTCCATGAATTTTCTGGCTTTTACATTATTCCCTTTACCTTTTCTCATTTGACCTATAGAGGTCTGCCAGTCAGTAGTTAATTGAGCATATAATGCCTGTTAAAAATAATGAATAAATAACTGTAGTCATAGAAAATACTTCCTTGCTCATTATATACTTATTCTCTTCCAGCCTCCTGAGATACTTTTGTGATGTTGTAATTTTTGTGAAGCTTGGTAAGAGACTGATTTTTTGTTTTTAAGTCTTCATCTGCGGCAAACTGAAAATAAACCAAGTTGCCCTTTATCACTGAACTGCAGCAGACAGAACAGGAGGTAATAGATGCTGTTTAATAAATCAATATTCATATTGCCATAGTGATCACATGAAATCAACCTGTGAGTTAGAGACTGTGCTCTGTTCAGTGAAACAGCAGCTTTGGTACAACAGTAATTAAACTGTAGGGACATTGCAGGTAGTTTATTTCTTAGGAAGCATCAAGACATCTCCAGGATTTTCACAATGCATTTCAATTGTATATTCACCTTCCAAAGTTTTTATCTTCCAACCTAAACTGAACACAACTAGTTGATTTAGTTGTCAGACTAATGTCCCTTTCCACATTCTGTCCTTTCCTGGATCTGGAATGTGTGAAGCTCCTGCACTGCCTGTGACAGTCTCACTGTCCATGTGGGACCTGGGCACACAGTTGGGAAATGAGATGTGGAGTAAGACAATTTCTTATTCATTTACATTATGAAAATATAAACAGATCTTTTGATGAAGTTAAAAAGGACGCCTTCCATAAAGTAAATATGTTAACTGTGGGTTTTTAAAAAAGCATTTCACAGACCATGCAGGGCAGTAGTTCAGCAAGTCTTGTTTCTGTCATTAAAAAGGTGAAGTAAAAATTTCTGGGCATTTATTTCTACCTTTTGCGTTCACTGTGGGAAAGACTTGTGTATATTTAATCAGATAATAAGACACCAATCAAAATAATATGAACTTTGTGTATGCTTAAAGTGAACCACAAGTCTGAAGAAAGTTTGCTAGGGAAAATGCTGAGAACGTTCTCTTTCTTGGTTATCAATTAGTGAGCATTTGTAAGCTTTTATTTCAAATATAGGGATAAACCTGTAGCATTTCAAAACCTTATTTCTGCAATTTTCAGCAGGAAAAATATTTAAATTAATGTCAGGAGTTTCTGTGACAGATGGTCCTTCATTGGTGTCAGGACAATTGGTGCTGTTTGAATCCTTCCTTTCATCTTTAAAGGTGAAAAGATACCTTGAAAGTCTGTTAAAGTCATTGTACTGGGGAAACAGTTCTAGAGTTTAGGAAGCCAGTTGGGGCATTAATCAAGATTGAATCTGTTTAAAAATTCAACTGTGAATTCAGAAAAAAAAAAGGCAAAATATGCTCAAATTTAGTGGCAATAAAGGCTCTGCAATAATACAACACAGGTCCATTTTACAGTATTTTCATGATTGTGAGTTAAAATAGGACTGAATAAATTTCAAAGAAAAAGCACAGTCTTTAAGAAGAAAACATTTTACTTACAGACTGTATATGTTAAATTTTTCATATATAGAATCAAGATCAAATGTTGGGATATTTTTAATAATCAGTCTGTACTCTGAAATACACTGGAAGCCAGTGTTCATAATTTCTTAACTGAAAACTGCACACTGTTGTATCTGTATTGGCATGGTAGGGAGTGCTGAGCTCTTATAAAACCAGCGAATTTTTATAAAAGGAAGCATCTACTTTCAGTTCCTTGGGATATATTCTAGAAGTCTCTGTTCCTTATAATTTAGAAAACTATTGTTTTTGTTTATTTTAAAAACTTTGCGAAAGTTGTTAACTTCTCACAGCTTCTTTTGTGAAATCAGTATTGGTGTGTGCGATAACATTTAAAAATAATAGCATGTTCTTTTTTAAACTAAATTTTATATCCAAACAATGTCTTCGGTCACAAAGGAATTTGCATTGTTGTGTTTGTATATAGAGTATTGCAGTGCATGATTTAGCTTATGCATTTTATTAAATGCTGTTGTGTCATTATATTGTTGCGGTTAATTCTAGTAGCTAAACGAGGTTTCTACCATTAAAGTGAATTACAAATATAAGCGCGTTCTTGAGTTTTATTCTGAAGTTCATTTAATTTCCTCTTGAACAGGAGCTGTCTAAGCCAAATACATAATTTACAATCTTACAGAGAGAAAAAACATTTTGCCTTCACCACAGTGATTATCTTACGAGAGATTTAACCGGGTCTGCTATAGAAAAGAAATCCCATTACCTTACTCCAAGGAGCTTCTCTAAGAGGAGAGAGGGCTTTTCCTAAGGTTTTAAACTGATGGCGGGCAGACAAGCTTTGAGCAGCCCACAGCTGTCGCCGCCGTCCGCGGGGCCCCTCACGCCCCGCGCGCCGCCGGGCCCGGGCGCAGCACGCGCTGCGCGGGCACTGCCGGGGCCGGGCTCGGCGAAGCCTCCGCCAGGGGGCGCGCAGGAGCGCTGCCGCCCCTTCCGGCCGCGCCGCCGCGATGCCGATGAAGGGCCGCTTCCCGGTGCGCCGGACCCTGCAGTACCTCAGCCAGGGCGATGTCGTGTTCAAGAGCTCGGTGAAGGTGATGACCGTGAACTACAACACGGCGGGAGAGCTGAGCGAAGGCGCGAGGTGAGCGCGGGGCGCGGCGGAAGCGCGGGCTGCCCCTGCAAAGACACCAGGGCTTGCGCGGGCCGCGCCCTCCGCAGAGACAACCCTTGTGTGCTTTTCTCTTTCTTTCCAGAAAGTTCGTGTTTTTCAACATCCCCCAGATCCAGTACAAGAACCCCTGGGTGCAGATCATGCTGTTCAGGAACATGACTCCCTCGCCCTTCCTCCGGTTCTACCTGGGTAGGTCCCGCCCGCCGCGGGGGCCGCGGGGCAGCGGCTGGGGCGGCACCGCCGCGTTTGTGTCGTTCTCACTCGGCCCTGCCTCGGCTGCAGCGGGGAAAGCAGCTGCTTGATCGGAAAAGAGCTTTAGCCGTTAGCAGCTCCCCTAAGACTCACCCGCACGGAGATTCTGCTTTTCCACTTAAAACACTGCATTGCACATTAACTGCAGAAGCAAAGCAGATCTTTCATTCGAGTGCGGTTAAAGCCTCTCTAAACGGCATGCAGGGGGAAGTGGTATCATTTGATACACGATTACAAATTTTTCTTGACAGACAACGGAGAACAAGTTTTGGTTGATGTGGAAGATAAAACCAACAAAGAGATAACAGAGCACGTTAAAAAAATCCTGGGGAAAAGCAAGTAAGTAGCACGCAGTAAGCTAACATATATCTAGCATACATAATACAAACTTTTGTGGAATGCAGAAGGAAATACCACTTTTCCCAGACAAAACTGACATGGGCAAGGTAAAGTCCACAAGGCAGGAACTGTAAATCCATCCTTCCGATAACCTGGGTCCAGGGAAGGGAGAGGAAGTATTGCAATTCAGACTTCTGATAGTAACAAACAGATCTCTTTTCTAGAGAAATGCTTGAAAAAGAAGAAAGAGAAAGGAAAAAACTATCACATCCAGCAACCTTTGGGCCCAAGAAGTATCATCTGCGAGAATGCATGTGTGAGATTGAAGGCCAAGTTCCCTGCCCTGCTTTTGTACCACTGCCCAAAGAGATGAGGGGAAAATACAAAGCTGCTATGAAAAATGAGGCATGAGCCTGACATTTCAAGATCTCAAGTCATGCAGAGGTTTTTTCTCAGGGCTGGACAATGAAGGTGCTTCAGTGAGACACAAGAGCCAACAGTTCCTGGCAACAGGAACAAACAAGTTGATTCAATGCAGACAAGTCTGCCTCATAAGCCTTCTTGCAGCTACAACCAGAATAATTAAGTAAAAAATAAATAAAAGTTAAAACTGGCACAAAAAAAAAGCTGTGGTTCTACAAAGTATTGCAGTCAGCACTGGAAAACAGAATTACTAGTCTTTATTTCTTATTCATGCCTGCAGGTAACCAATTATGGCAAAACCAAGATCATGTTTTCTTTGGTATAGAGAGACTAGACTAAAAATTTAAATCTTGGAAGCAGCGTAGAATTCCATAATTTGTAGAAGGTGGTGCCAAAGTCCATACTGTACTAACCGAAGACAGACAAAACGATAATATAACTCCCGTCTCAACTGATTTTTCCTAATTTATGTAGTTACAAATCAGAAACAGTTCAGAGTCTTATTTCCATCAAGATACAACTTTGGCAGTTGCTACTGCAGCTCTGAGAAGCACTGATCAAGTCAGGAACATCAGCAGGAAAGAATGGGAAAATTGATATATGAGAGGTAAGCTTTACAATTATCAAAAAAGCCCCTTCTAAGCCATCACAGCTTCTGCCTCACCAGACAATTACACCATACCTGAAATAGGTGTAAACATGATAGATGGTACTGTGCTGTACAGACGTTTATGTCAGGCTTATATGTACAAGTCACTGTAGAACTGTACTGCGGCATTTCTGAACTCTCGGTTGAATACAAAATTTCACATTGATTCAAGCATCCTGTACAAATTCTCAAGGACAAACACAACACAAAATAAACATGTTGTTTTATTTTATCTCTTTTTACAAAGTTTTCGTACAGAGTAGTGCATGCAGTTGTAACAAAAGTCAATGCTAGTTAGTTATTGAGCTTTATGCTTAAGACATCTTCATTCCCTTGTGCCTTGCAAGCCTCACAGAAGTCTGTATACCAGCAAAGGTCCACTTTGGAGATGATTTTAGTATTAGCTGTCTAGTCTATCACATTTAACACTGACAAAGATCATGAGGTATACTAGTCTGTTACCTGCTTGTAAAAATAATGTATTACATATACAACAAGAATACTTCAATTATTAGTATATTACCAGAAAATATAAACAAGGCAGGATAGTTGCAAGAAGGAAAAAACCAACTTTTTAATGTGAAAATTGAAGCCACGGAAACATTTTTTCATGTTGATACCTAAAAAAGCATTAGTTAGAGTGCAGGAAGCAATCCTCTTGACTGACAACCAATTCTGTCCTAAGTAACTGCTTTATATTATCTCTCTTAAATAATTCCAGGGATTCTGTTTAGCTATCAACAGTTTTTGCTGCCTTCATGAACCTGGTGCTAAGCACCTGTGTTCTGTCAAGACCTTTCAGAATCTTCTGTTATCTCTTCTACTTGGTGCAAAATAACACTTGGGGACTTAATCAGCTCTAATAAAACATCAGTGTAAGAACTTCATGGTCTTAAGCAAACCTCTTCTGCACACCTTTCAAATCCAGTTTCAGGCTACACCAGACAGACCATCAGGTATCCTTGACTTGAAATTCAAGTCAAGCTGGTCTGAATTACTTCAGTCCCGTAATAGTGGTATGAAGTGAGGATATAGGTGGTTTAGTATTTTTAAACAACAGTTCTGCAAGTCCCTACCTCCACTTACTCACAGCCAGGAACAAGAGTTCCTGCTCTCTAGGTAAGAGTTATTTGTTTCTAAAATCTTAAGCAGTGCTGGGGTTACAGCTACACCAATATCAGAGACATAATTAAAACATATGTCCCATTCCACAGAACTTCACACTTTTGAGTAAGCACGCTACTGTTAATGCTATACAGTGTGATCTGCCTGATTTTCCTCTATTTCAGCTTTAAATAAAGGAACCCTTTCATATTAACTCACCACCACCAGTGCTGCAAATAGTCATTCCTGCTGATGGATTGGCCTGTGCCTCTCAAAAATCAAAGCAGTTCAGATTTAATCTTTCTCAAAAAGCCTGCATTTGGCCAGCTGTAGGCCCTCCTGCATCACAGGTACTGGCTGTCACCTGGTCATCCCCGAGGCCACAGGATCACAAGAGGTCTTCAATCTGAAGTCCCTTATTTAAAACAAGTATGCCTGATTCTCATAAAAACTGAGAGGAATCTAACAGCAGAGAGAATGGCCATTTGGCACTATTGCAGGCACAGACTTTGTCTTCCAGCTTTCACAAAATTCCAGTGGCATCTCAGCTTTCCATTATAAACAAAATTTTTTGTTGCTTGGGTGCTATAAAAAAGTGCTCCAGTCTCATGATCATTCTGTCACCCAGAGGATTTAAAGGAATGTGTAGATTCCATAATGTAATTAGCAATAATCACAGGTTCACCCTTTATATTAGTGAGAAGTGGTGCCTTTCCCTGGAATTGAGCCAATGCTTGCTCCCTCATGAGCAGGTCTGAAGCCAGTGTGATGCTATGACACCATTGTTTGCACTCAGAGCAGATGGGAAACCAGAAGTGATGAAAAGAAGCATCCAAATTTTACTTGGGAAGCTTTATACAGACACTAAAAAGTTACTCATACTAAGATCAGTTAGAAAGTTCTTCTCAGTCATAAGATCCCTTTTATGTATTTATCAGCATTGCACAAACTTGATCTGCGAGCCTGTACATCCAGCACCCTGGAGAATCACAGCAGCTCTTTAACAGCACGTTGCCAGAACACCATTACCAGTTCAACTACACTGGATCAGGAGGGGATGAAGAAGTTTTAGAAAAGTTTTCATCTCTTTTTAGTCAAAGCCACACTTGAAAGGCCAACACTACAGCAGAAAGTGGGAAAGAGGGCAAGCCAACATTCCAATCACTTCCACATCATAGTTCCCTATTAGCACTTAACCCCTGGACCAAAAGAAGCATTCAGCAAGACCGCTTAGCATACAAAGTGCTGTAAAAAGTTACTGTAAAATTTCTTAATCTAAGCTTTTGAGACCAGCAGCATTCCTCAGTAATTCTTTCGTCAAGACTCCGTAGTGGTGGCAATGTCTAAATAAAAGTGCTTTAAAGTCAGGATTCTCCCAATTCCCTCTTGTGATGATCTGTACTCCTGTCTGCAAGTATCTGCTTTACCTTCCCATACTTAACAGCAGACTGAATTATTACACAGCCCTATTGCTGCTTCAGCAGTTAGATTTCTCCTTCTGCTTTGCTAATGTGTGCTTCAGTTCCTTTAAGTTCTCTGTCAGTACCTCCACCTCATCCAGTCGTCCACTGTGTTTGGCATCAAATATATAAGCTTTAATATTATCTATCTGTTGGAGAAGCAGCTCTTCCTCTATAGCCTCCTCTCCAGGGATCTCACTGCCATCGTCCACTTCAAAGGGATTGATAGAGGATCCCTCTTCAAATGGATTCCCTGAATTCCAACTGCCCCCAGGCTTTTCAAATGGATTTTCATCCTCTTCAAAGGGGTTTGAAGTACTGCCAGGTGCTCCATTACTTTGTTCATCCTCCTCCTCACTATCAAATGGGTTATATTCTTTTTTATCACTTTGTTGAGCTGTGTTAGAGAAAGAAACCACTGGAGAGGTGTCTTTGGCAAATGGGTTACTGGGATCTTCCTCTACCTGTGGTGTATCTGCTTCATCCTCAAAGGGGTTTAGACAGGCTGGCTGATCCTGGTCTTTGTCACACTGTGGGGCATTCTGGGGTTTGAGTGTGAAGGTCATGTGCTCTTTAGCTTGCAGCTGCTCAACAGCAGGAGTTTCAAAATTTGTGTCCCCTCTGATCCAAGTAACATCCAAATGCTGTTTGACTTCTCTGAAGTCTAAGGAATGTGTCCTTGAATGCTGAGACATGAATTTATGGTGCTCTCTTTCCCACTCTTTTTCACGGAGGACCTGAAGTTCCTCCCTCTGTATCTCCTCCTCTTCTGCCTGTTTTTTAGAAAGCTCAATAGCTTTCAGAGTTTGTTGTTGATCATATTCATCCTGAAGCTGCATCAGGTTCTCTTGCAATGTGTGGACCTCATCTATCCTATTAGCTGCCTTTGCTTGCTTAATAAAGGATGTGATATTATCAATCTGCTGAAGAAGTGGGTCTGCTCTCTCGCTCTCTCTCGAAATGCTAGATGTGGGCAACCAGCCTTCAGATTTTCTGACTGTTCCTTTTTTCATGTCAGTTTCATCACCATTAACTACAGATGCAGACATGGAGATAAACTCCTTCTGCTTTTCCTCTTGTTTTCCCTGTGTTTCAAGAGCAACCTATACCAAAAACATGTAGTAAGAAAACACCATGAGCTTGAAAAATTTCATTTTAAGTATCCACAGGTACAAGTTCACTGATCTTAAGACATCTTAAGACATTGCTGGCTGATACTAAAAGGGATCAGCTGCCATTTTGGTTATTTGCAGAAGACTCTTACTTTCATACCTTTCCTTACAGGCTTACCATGAGTTTGTGATGATAGTGATGAAAAACCCATGACATCTGCCTCGACAAACTTGAGGGAAAACAGGAGCAACAATTCTCTTGTAGAGGAAAAACATGCCTAATGCAGCTATGCAAAGAGTGGCCTAGATTGATTTGGACATTAATTGTATCACATATGATTACAGCAGACAGCTGTAATAGAACATCAGTGTTTAAGGTCACTGATATCACTGGCGTTTGGAGTGGGATGATTCTTACTTCTCAACTTACACCTCAAGATTAAGTTTGCTTTAGTTTATAATTAATGATGTCCTCCCTCCTAAAGGAAAAAAACCTTTTCTTCCTGCAGAAACGTCCTTATTCTAGTATGTCCTTTCCCACCAATGAAAGAAGCTTCCAAATTCTACTTATATGAGTGAATTCCTGAACACCATTTTGAAGTCAGTGTAAACTAACACACTCACTTCAGTGCTTGCTCTGCATGCACTGCAGCAGAAACAGCCCATGCACCCAAGTCCCTGCTGCTTTCTAGAAGTGTCTAGCTCTGTGCCCACCTACTTCTGTTCTGGGCAGAACAAAGCAGCAGCTAGGCAAAACCCTGGAAAAGGGGATGGGATGATATGGATGAAAAAATAAAAAACTGAAATCCAGTGTTGAAGGCAACTACTCATACCCACAGAGCTCCCAGGTTTACATCTATGAGAAGGCCTGATACAAGACATAACAGATCCCAACCTGTCTTACCATATGCAGTCTTTTCTTCTTCAGTTCTTCATACTGATCCTTGGTTGGCAGGGACATTAGGCCAAGCAGTTTTTCCTGGCAAAAATTGAAACATTTACAGTATTGCTTGCAGGTGTTCAGCCCATTTTTCAAGTCATTGAGAAGAGAGAGACTACCAGCAGAAACCAAAGATGCTTCTACACTGCAGTCCCTGCTGCAGGTCTGCACACACACACCTTTGGTGCCACAGCTGCACTGCTGGGCGGGCTCACACTTCAGCAAGAGGAAGAGCCAAGGCTCACATACCTCTTGGGTTCCCCCGGCCCAATGTTGCTCTGAGGGCAAGATCTGTGTTCAAGACAGCTTATTTAAGGCTATCGTAAGTCATCAGGGGAACTGCAGAAAATGCAGAAAACATATAGAACTAAGGCTCCTGTCAAAATAGTTTCAAACCACAAGGATGCCTGGCAAAGAAGAGAACACTATCTAAAATGTACATTCATCTCACAGCATATGCTCTATTTACCTGAACAAAAAGTGTAGCTGAATATCTTATCATTCGCTGAAGTTGTAGTATTTTAGGATGAGGTTGAGGATCTTCATGCAAGCCTAGACTCAAAATCTTCTTACTGAATCAAAGAAAACATACAGCCTCATCAGTTCAAAAACAACATCAGAAAAATGCTGCAAAAGCCGAGAGATAATATCAAATCAAAAACTTCTGCTGTCCTTTTAGATAAACAATTTTAAATATTACAATTTATAACACTTTCCACTCCCAGCCTTAGAAAAACAAAGAGACCCCAAACAACCAACTCCATTCCCCTAAATGGTGCTGCTACTTGTTTCCTCTATGCTTAGTTATTCCTGCTGCAGAGGAATGCATGAATTTTAAGGCTGGAGAAGAAAGTAGAAATAGGTAGTGTACAAGAACAGCATCTACCTTTTCAAATGCTCTTTACAACTGAGCAGACAAATTGATCATCCATATAATCAGTAAAGTTGTAACAGAGATACATACATGCTGGGGGGAAAAGGGAGAGAGACAATCTTTTACCTTAAGGCATCTATAAATTCATACATTTTTTGAATCTCCACCCTCAAGTCATTAGCATGATCAAGGTTGTAGGATGTCTCCCCAGCACTAAGGAATAAACAGAACTTTACTGTAAGTCATGCATCCAGTTAACAACACATAGTTATCCCAAGATGACCAAGATTCAACAACAGTAAGAACTGTTAACATTAAAGGGCTGAATGATTTCATTTCAAGCTCATGTTTAAAAAAACTTTTTTTGTGACAGAACTGGAAAATTATAATCATTTTGTGAACACGAACACTTCATAGAAGATAACTGTATTTAGTATTAAATACAATTATTTAATCCTATATATATTATGATTATTACTTATATATTATTACTTACTATTCTAGGAGAAACTGAATTACAACACAAAAATGCCACTCTACAAGTAATATCTAAAATATACACATGCTTAGCAAATGTACCTATTTTGTGGGGATTTTTTCCAAGGCAGCTTGGTGGGAAAAATCTCTGACTGACTAACTAACTATATGATGAAAGCACAATAGTTACCTCCACTAGCATTTGTCAGAAAACAAAATACTATGCTTGAAAGGGTGTAGTACTTAAGATGCCAGTAACTGACTGTCCACATGAGGACACAATCATTACAGGCACTTTACTAGTCTCCACTTTATTGAAAAAGCAAATTAGGACTTAGTGGGGAAAATCCTTCACGAGTTTTTAACTTCCCTGTCCCTTTGTATCACAAATATAAATTATAAGAATCGCTTTCTCAAAAGCAACTTCACTATCCATAGGATTCCAATTTCTGAGACACAGTACTAGTCAGAAATCTTTAATTTCACCTATAACAAGCCTGTTTTTTTCTGACATTTGCTTCCATTATCCATTATCCAGGACATCTGTATTTTCACTTTTCTCTAGCTGCCAAGCCATATAACTCAATCTTTCATGAATTCATAACAAAAAGTAGTAACATCTTAGCACATTTTTCACCTTCTGTACTCCTTTCTTCCTATTGTTAGGAGTGTTTTTACAAAAGCACTTTTGTTACTAATTTTTCTACAACCATTAGATCTAAAAGACAGGTATAGCAATATTTATTAACCTTAACTTTTTGAAAAGAAATGCTTCCTAGTCAAAGACCAATGTGCGTATTTCTCTCGCTATAACAGCCAAAAGTATAACCGGGCAACCTCTTGCAGATAAGAGTTGGAGAGAGTTAAGTTACCCCAGTGAGAGAATACTACTGCAAGAAATTATGCACAAAACTGCAATATGAGAATGTTGCTTTTCCACTGCAGCACAGGGTACCCAGGTACACTCAGAACAACTGCCAGATGAAGGTGCTTTACACAGAGAAGATGTAAAGAATTCTAATGATCTGCTGCTGCTGGCACTCCTTGGAAGCCAGAGCATTCCCAGCTGAGGACAGCAACAGCTTAGTGCAGCTGTTTTGAAGAGGCTCATTTACACAAGAACTGTAGCCTTGTACTTTGTTTTTTTGCTGTGATGTGTCAAAGCATGACAGTGGTGCCTTACTGTGAAGCGGCTTTAAAAAAAATAACAAATCAAACAATTTCTCTATATGCTACCATTAATAATTAATTCAATACTACTTTGAAGAGACTTCAGAAGACAACAGATAGTGAAACACTGATTTTTCTTTTCATTTACACACTCTTGCAGCCTTAGTACATCACTTCCTTACTACTTCCCACACATTTAGAGGAAAAATACATGTATTCATAAATATAACCAGCAATGGGACTTACTTGAGCGATTCTGCCATCCTTATGTATTCTGGCGCCTTCTGGTCAACCTTGTCCATGCAGAGTCGGAGTTTCTTGTTATAATATTAAAACAAGATGTATAAAAAAAAAAACTGACATCAAAACACTAATGCAAGAACATGCTGACATGAATCTTTTCATGCTGCTTTTGCAGGTTTAAAGTTAACCATGATGAAAGGCACTTCAACTACTCAGGAATTACAAGACTCTCCAGTTATCTCCAGGACAATATGGCATTGTCAGGAACAGAGAAAGATTCGCTGTACCCCTGCAAGGTGGACTTTGAATGGAGAAGCTGTTTGAATGGATGACGTGGACATCCATTATATCTCTTCACCAACAAGAGCACCAACAAAAACTCCCATTAATACTAACCCAGGGAGCTTGTGGACTCTCCTGAAAAGGTATTTGGTGATCATCAGTACCTGCTGCGAAGCACATTTGAATGTAATGTTGATAGAGACAGTTCAAAAACTGCATTTGCCATCAGTGTAAGGACAAACAGCGGTGACATCGAGTCCCATGGTTCCAGTGCAGCCCACCAATCAAATGCACAGCATATCACTCACTGGTTTAAACAAGTTCACAATTTTGAGAAGCACGTCTGAACTACTAGTTCCAGATGATGAGAATGAAGATGCATTTTTAAAAGATGTATATAAAGTTAACGTGGGCCATAAATACTCTATTGCAACTGATTTCAACGTTTCCGTTATGTCTTTGTTACAAGGCATAAACACCCAACAGTCTCTACTAGCACAAGTCAACATTAAGTCATAAAGTAAGAGTTTAGGTATGAGGTAACAAGCCAAAAGTCAAGTAGTGACCACTGCAGACATATACACTGTAACACAGAGCTTGACTTACCTCATAGAGTTTCACAATCTCTGGTGTGTATTCTTTCTCATCAATCTGTTGCTCTCTTTTCAACAAGGTATCTTTGCAGTGCTGACAACAACGGATTCGTTCATCATCCTTCTCATCCAGAACAGAGCTCACGCTGCTTATGCTGCTAATGCTGCCACGGCGGGAGCCGTGGACACTGCTGGGTGAGGAGTTCGGGCTCGTATGAGAACCCAAGGCCTCTTTGCTGGCACTAGTGAGTTTGCCTAAAAAATGTACACAGGTAATTTTACAGTAACTGGAGAAGCCAACAGATTTTACTAACACAAACAAACTGCCCTTTAACAGAAACTTTACATTCAGGTGGTACTAGAAAACCAGGTTAAAAGAGTCTGCTGAAAGATATGTAAGGACTGGATGACAACCATGACTGCAAGTCAGAATTTGGGTCTTCACTGCAAATCTTGCTGTATTTAAAACTAGCTAGAAAGCAGACTGCTGAGCATCACTTATTTTGCTTATGCCTAGAAGCATTCTCATGTTTGAGCCTGCACAGTCACAAAACAATGCATGATAATGGCATCCAGGCATTGTGCTTGAACACTCTGAAAGGCACAGTTAATGTCATTTATGTTCACAGAAAATAGTCTCCTCTCCAGAGCACCAGATGAGAAAAATAAAAGTTTAAAGTGGTTCTTACCATATACATGAATTTCCCTAAGTTGTTGTCCCAAGGTCTGACATTAGGACAACGCAGACAAAACTGGAAATATCCACAATATTCTTAAATGTCAAGAACCATGGCAGTTCCTAAAGTTAACAGCTCTATACTATACTACTAATAGCTCCATACTATACTACTAATACTATATTACAAATAGCTCCAACTATACTACTAGTTATAGTAGTCAGTAGAATAAATAATAGCTGTATTTACCAGGAGCTACTACTTTTTTACTACTTACTATTTATTTATTTACTATTTACTATTATGACTATTACTTCTAGTAGATTTTTCAGTGTTATGCAACACTTTCAAATCTGAAGAAGGAACAGAGACAAAGAATGCAGAAATCATTCCTTGTATTCTGTTTCACAGACAAGTGTCTACATGAAACTGAATGGAAGTTTTCTGCAGAACCAGGCTATTACCAGCATATATTTTTCTAATGGCAAAAAGCCAGGATGCACCCAAAATGAGCTAAGAAAATGAAGAATTAACTCTACAGTACTTACTTGCCAATGGAAGACTGACAAATTCCATGCACTTCTTGCACATAATAGACCCGCAAAGGCGGCAGTGGTGACGTCGGTTTCGGATACTGAACTTGGTGCCACAGTCTGGGCAAAATGGAACATCCTGATCACTGACCCAAGGCACAACAGACTTCTCTATAGCTGTGAGCAGGAATACACACCATGTAGGTATTCAATTAATTCCCTAGCTGGTTAAACTATAGGGGCAAATAGTCTCAGGTAAGCTCACACTGACCTCTTATTTTAGCTGACTCAGTGTTTGCTCTGTCAAATGATGTAAGCTGGTAGAAGACAAACAATATATTTAAGAAAATTATACTTTTGTAAGGAAAAAACCCAACACAACTCAGCCCAACCCAACAACTAAAAGAAACCTGGCATTCTTAAGACAGAGGAGTTTCAACTGGTTTTACACCAGACTTATCCAACTTTCATATTTTTTTCTAATTCCATATTAATACCAGCACTAAACAATGACTTGTCAAACCTGTACAAATCAGCACATTTTGCACATAATCCTCACTGCAGACAACATTACTCCATCTAAGCCAAAATGCAGATGTACCATTGACAGATTTTGAAGAAAGAGAAGCTGGAAGAATCATGACAAAAACATTGGGGAGCAATTTAGTAAAGTAAAAGTTGTGGAGAAAATAAAACAGGAGAACAGATGGTTCATGAAGCATGTGGAAGTAGCATCTTCAGCTTGAAAATGGGGCACAGAACCAGAAATCATACCTATGGCACAGGGTCAAACCATGCACAGTACTCAAGGTAATATGTAAAGAGAGTTGCAGTTTAGTATCCTTTATAAAGTGCATTCCTAGATAAATGGGCACACTTCCTACTGAAATAGAATTTTTTAAATCTAGGAAACATTTAGAAGGCTGGAATATTAAAAAGCACCAGATTTACCTTTTCTAACCTGATTATTAATTTATTGACTTCAACAACATAGTGATCAATCCTGGCTGCTCGGTGTTTCTTGAATTCAGAAAGATGGCTTCTCATAGCACCTGCAGGGATAACAAAAAGCTCTCTTGGTCACCCAAGTACTCTGTATGGATTTAAATGCCACTTGAAAGACAGATGTCTCTTCTTTTCACCATTCATTTCTCATGTCCAAATTCAATTTTAAAGACACATTGCATCCTACATTTTCAAAGTGTTGCTGTAAATAAAACATGCAGGTTAAAGACTAATCTTCAGGCTAGAAATAAACAGTGTTTTACTGCAGAAAATAAGTAGCACTACATTAGAGAAAACAGCCGCAACAATTTTCTTTCTGTCTTCATTTGGCAGTTACATTTGGTAAGCTGTTACCTACTAGTAGTGTTCTAAAAACCAACTCCCTCTAGTTTCCTGGCTACATGTTGAACAAAGGAAAGAGACAAGCCTGAGGACTACTGGAGATCTATGTAGCAGCAATTTTGTTTCAGATTTCTGATTATCTCTACACCTTTAGGGGTCTGAATGAAACCCTTGATGACAGTTTAGATTTCTAGAAAACTGACCACCAAGTATTGAAAAGAACAATACAGCATCTCTTTAAGACATGTACAATTCATAGTTGATAATGTTGGTTTAAGATTACTCCTTTTCCAAGTAAGGTGGATGAGGTATTAAAAATCAAAGTTATAGACAAAAAACTAAAGACCCCAAACCAACCAACAAACCAACCAAACCTTCCAGCTGGTAGAACTCAAAATCAGATGTTGCTTTCTAATGCTACCTATGTAAATGGAAAAATCTCACTTCTTCACACTAATGAACAAAAAAATCTCCAAAGATGCATTCATAGTAGTGAAAGAGTCCCTCTGGGTAACTGATTTAAGCCACTGCTTTGGAGACACAATCCATTTTACTGATCCATTAAATCCTATGCCAAAATCCCTACGGTTCATCTTCTCAACTCCCATCAGAAAGCAGTTCTCACCTCTCTAATGTTCATAAACCTTCTCCCTAAATTTATTCTTAGCTAATATTTACACTATGATTGTTGCTCAAATAGTTACAAAGTCAAAAGTAAAGTAATATACAGAGCTCAGACCCTGCAGACCCAAAGGACTCAGTCCTAGTCTGTCAGCACCATAGTGGAAACTTTCCCAGGATCCACAAGAGATGGTGCTGCTTTCTTCTCCAAAAATAACCACAGTATTTCAGGTATAGTACAGGCAATTGCCAGTAGCAGTATTTATAATACTGCTCAGTCATCTTATCCTTGAAATTCTAGAAATGCAGATTTATATTCAGAGGAGTGGGGTTTGTTTGGTTTTTTTAGTTTGGTTTTTTAAAGTAAGCCCCCTTTTAATGAGAGGTGATCACCACCTCCAATCCAAGGAAGAAGCTGAAAGTTTAAATCCATGGATAATCTTTTTGCCAACTATGCAAAATAACAGCTACTTTAAGTGTAGCCCAAAAGCTGGGGATTTTATATACTTATAACTTATCTATTAATTAGTGGATTATTTGTTTTGAAAAGTCACAAGATGAAGCTAGTTGCACAGAAGTAAACACAGATTAAGGAGATCTCATCAGCACAGGCACAGTGACATGACAAACAGCTACCTGAAGGGTAGTTCGGGCACTGATTCTATACATGTCTTTTCTTCTCCCCACTAACTGTGTTTTCCCCACACTCCACCCAATGCAGACAGGCTGCTCAAAGTCAATGTGCAAACCATGACCCCCTGCTCTGCAGCACAGACACAATTCCAAGCCACTTCAGCAATACTGTAGCACTTTCCCAATTCAGATCATAAGTTATCCCCACTGTGTATTGCTTTCTAGCTCTCCTACCTACTTCCTGGGGCTCCCACATGTACGGATCTACTCCACCATAGCTGAATGACTCATATTGCTCCTGAGATCCAGAACCAGTTCTGTCATCATCTTCTTGTTTCAGCAATTTCTTCTTTGCTCTTTTGGCCTTTTGGACTAGATCTGAAAAAGATAAACTCAAGTTATCTAACATATCAGGTAGTCACCAAATATTCATCATGTGAACACAGTATAGAACATTCCCCTTCTTTTAGCGGGAATCTTTTTCTTTGATAAGTTTATCCTCAAAACATTCTTAGAACCAAAATGCAGTTCACAGCACCACAGATGACACAAAATGCTCTCTGTTGTCTGTCATAAAGCAGCATGAGGTCCTAAGGACAAGACAGAACAGTCCATTGTGGGACTTCACTGTAAAACATCAGCATGTCTTAAACTATGCGACCTGTCTCACAGCATGAGGCATCATGTAGTTTTATCTTAATTCTCATAATTCCCAATTATTTCCTTCGGATTCAAGGATGTTCAACACATTCCTTATCTTATTGCACAAATTTCAGCGTGCTTGTACACAAAAATAATTTTTAAAGTACTAAGCAGCCCACTGCTAAGGTTAGAGTTTCACGAAGAAAATTGATTAATAGTTCAAAAGTCTATCTCAAGAGAAAAAAACAAAAAAANTTTCTAGCATACTAAAACAAAACCAGAGATTTTTGCAGGAAACACACAGAATTATCCCCAGATTTGAAACATTTTTCTCTCAATATAAAATGACATTGTGTACACAAGGGGGTAAAAAAGGGAAATATCTTAGTAAAACAAAATTCAAAGAGATTTTCCAAACACTACTGAAAGGTGGAAATCCATAACAGACATGAAACACTCCCAGCATTTCCTGCCAGCTCCACCACCCACATGCTTTTCCATGTTTTCCCAACAACAACCTTTCTTAACTTCACACTTTAACTGCAACCACAGTTTTATCTACTGTCAAAACAAGAAATTAATGAACGGGAGCCTGGCAAGTACCAGAGATTCCCCACATTCTCCACAGTCCTCAAGTAATTCTTGGGTATCCACTGCATTACAGTATAATTCTGAGATTTCAGAGAAAACCAAACAGAAAACCCAAAAAGGTCAATAGTGAAAATCGTGCATAATAGTAGACATTTGAAGAGCAATGTCCTTCAGCACCTACTTCAGAATCAATTTATGGAAAGTATCGGGAGAAGGTAAATACTGTACTTGGCCCAAGAAGATTTACGAAAGAATGGAACTACATGCCTCGCCTGTAAGTCCCTTCAATTAATATTTTATTATTGTCAGATATTTGGGAGCACTGGTAGTACGAGCAGGGATTTCCCACGGCCAAGCCGAACGCCTTTACCGCGGCCACCCTTACTTCGGAGCTGCGCCCTGACGTCCCGGTCTTCGCCCGGGTGCTGCTCCTCGTAGTGCGCCTGGAGCTGCCGGAACGCCTGGAGATCCTTCAGGCACAGCGGGCATAGGAAGCCCTCGCGCACTTCGGTCGGGTCCCCGAAGGCCGCCGGGCAACCTGACGCCATCGCGGCCGCGCGTGCTGCCTTCACCGGCTGCCGGGATGCGGGGGCCGCATCGTCCTCGGGCGCTGCCTGAAACGAACCAGGCCAGCGCCGTGCCACCGGCGGCGCAAGACAGGGGCGGGAAGGGCCCGGACTGGGTGCGAGCCCCTCTCGGGCTCCCTGCCCGGGTTCCCCNTCCCGATCCCGATCCCGATCCCGGTCCGCCGCGAGGCCCCGCCCAGGGCAGGAGAGCGGCCGCGCGCCCCACTCGAGGGCGAGGCCGCGGCTGCGCGCGAGCAGGGAGAGGGGCCGGGCTTAAGAAGCACCGCCCGCCAGGGGGAAGCCGCTGAGGGCTGCCCCGCCCGCCTGAGGGGTCTTGGCCCAGCAACAGCCGAGGGACGGCTCGGGAAAAGCCCGGGGCCGTGCCCGCCTCACCTCACCGCCCGGGCAGCTAGTGACTGTCTCGAAAGCAGGGCGGCCGCGACCCGTCCCGGCTGCCGGGAGCGGCAGAACGCGGCGGAGGGCGGGGCGAGCCCTGAGCCATGGATGAGACGAAAGGGCGGGGACAGGGAGGGCTCGTCCGATACCGGGAAGAGGCTGCCGAGCGCAGAGCTATCGATGGAGGTTGTGAGAGGAAGCGGAGGGCAGAGTCGTTGTCTCTTCTGAGGCCAGGACTGCTCGCTGTGTCCGGCCGCCTTGCAGGAGGCCCCGGGAACGGGCCCGCACAGGTGCGGTGACAGAGTTCTCTCCAGGACGGGACGGTGCTGTCATGTGAGGGACACGCGTTCCCGCCCCGCCGCCCTGGGACCGTTCCCGTAGCACTGGTGGGTCTGTGCTTTGTGTCCTAACCGCTGTGCACGCTCAAGAGGACCACCGTGGCCAGTATCAACACGCTCAACGTTCCCTTTCCCAGACTACTTAGTCTTCCTAAAGGAAGTGTCCCAAAACTGCAAACCAAAGCAGCCGGTGACATACTTAGCCACAGACGGAGCCCAGGAATCGCACGACTTGACTCCTGACAAAGAGCTGTGTAAATCAACGGCAGGGCCTTTTCAGTATCCCCTTCCTCATGCCAGCTTTTGTTTAGTCTCAGCTGGCAGCAGTCACTTCTCTTGCACACTCCCAATCAAATGGAAAAAATAGGGATGTGTAACCACACCGGCTTCTTGTGTTAGGATTATAAACTCTTGGAAGCAGAGATTTTCTTATGTGGCAATGCTATTTACACTTGAGTCCTGTCCATTAAAGGTGGACTTTCACTCCTCATGCCCTGCTCTTCTACCCTCCAGCTTAAGTCCTTTAAAACCTTTTCAGCTCGGATCGTGATGGGATGGGGAGGAAGAGAACCGGCCTAAGGCTCAGTGTCTTAGACAATCCACCTGCTGTGGTGTCATCCTCCCGGCTTTGCTGGAGCTAGGCAGTTTCCTGGTGGTGAGCCGTACCTCTCCCACCAGCTGCACCGGCTACCTTTGTTGTTCCTTGCCCCTTTTGTCCTCTGTTACAACTCAGTGAACAGTGAAAGAACGCTACAGCCATACGCGTGTCTCTAGAAGAGCTGCAAGATCCATGTAGGTGCAGAGCTCTTGGGGAGGTTTCTATTGGTGTTTCAGTTTTCAGGTTCCTCTTTCACGTGCGTGATTTGTCACAACTGTGCAGGGCACGGGCAGAAAAAGGGCTGGATGAAGGATGGGCATCGTGGCAGTCACTAGATGGCACAGCAAGCACGTCTGAGAGCAGTCGAGGCCCTGTGGGGGCCTCCGCCGTGGATTTCCCAGACATTTGCTGTAAAGGCTTTTCTCCTGCCTGTGAGCCCTGTTGGCCGGGGCAGTCCATCCTCTCTTGCCGTTCCCAGGTAGTAAAAATCAGGTGTGCAAGGAAAAGCGACACTGTACAGAACAGCAAGCTCTTTCCTCAACCCTGTCTCTCCACAGCTTCAGTAACTGCTCTTTTTCAAAAATAAAGTCTTAAAAGCTAATTAAAGTGGTAACTACAACTGTTGAAGTCTGGTAGCCTCCTGTTCGGATACAAACCATGCAGTGAGGACTGCCTGCAGTGAGTTGAGAGAAGGATGATGGCATGCTGGGGTGTGCACAAGAAATCAAACATTTCACTGTATCTTCAGTTCATTGGGCTCCTTTGTATGTTCTACATTTGACCACAAATATGAGAATGCATCTCACCAAATGAGTCTTTTTCAAGTACTGATAAAACACCGTGTAGTGTCAATCACTGTTGAAAAGAGCAATTTCATTCTACATTTTAAAAGAAAAATGCCACTTCTTTGCTTGTTTCTGAATATAAGTGGTCTTTAGCCCTTCCTGAGGAACTCATTTCCCATGAAGCGACTGCACCTGCTCAGTGTGATTTGGGTCTTTATGAGAGTATTAGACTTACTGGGAATATCTCAGAGACAATTAGAGAACTGATACTACAAAGTTATGCAGTGATGTGTGGAATGGTATCAATTTGCTCCCAAAGGGAAATTTGAGTTTCTGTGTCCCTTAACAGACATTGAGCAGGATCTAGTTTTGTGCTGGTGTAAACAGTAAGGCTTTAGCTGCTATTATTTGGTCAGGCTTATCACACTTCCTCATACAGTTTTCACAAAGTGCAAACATCCAGGTCAGTCTAAAGCAATTCGGTTTACAGTGCTTCAAAAATTCATTTGTCTTCATTCAGCTAGTTGCAATAAGAAGAGGTATTTGGGGACAAATTAAACCTTACTGCAATTCTACAGGTGCTCTTGGGGACTGCATTTGTATCAGTAATGACTCACAGGGAATGAATGAAAACAAGCAGTAGCACAGAAGGACTTGCTCCAGCAGCAAAGTCAGACCTGTACTGCCCCATCCTGCCACTGGGATATAAAAGCTCAGCTGACAAAACCCCACTCTATTAGGTACCTCCTCTGCCACAATCAAGGTCCTTTGCAAACAGTAAGAAAATAAGTGATAGAATATGTTTGTGAGTTGTAATAACTCTTAACTGTGAATTTTAGAACCTGGTCTATTGCTAAGTTGGTCACTGCTACTGATGTCCAAGAGGAGAAATTTCAGTGGGAATACGGCTGAGAAGGGGAACACAATTGGCCCTGTAGCCATGGCACAGCTCAATTAGAAATATGTTCCAGTTGGGGTCACCTGTGTTCTTTGACTTCATATAATACCTTCGGTGCCATTTGGAATGTTTAATAATGGAGTCTGACCTTAGCATGGGAGAGGTAAATACAAATGATGCCTGTCTACTCAGGGTAGTTAAGCGGAATGCTTTTCACAAGCATACTGAAAAAAAGGTTTATAATATCTGAAATTGAACAGCATTGGGTTCAAGATAGACTCTGTAAACAGAGTGTAAGCAGAGTGGAAAATCAGACTGTTCTTGGAAAAATCCGAATGTCAGAATGTTCTTTGTAAATATTCCCTAAACAAAATGGTCACTTAATTTAACTTAATGTTGTTTTTAAAATTTGCCTAAAATCAATTTTATAATTTAATGATAGATTTTTTAAAAATTAATTTTAAATTTCCTAACATTGAAATGGGTAGCACAAAACTCATCTTACAACATTAATGATCTTTGATTTTAATTTAGCAGAGAAGATGTTTTGTTTGTTTGTTTGTTTAGGTGGATCTTACCCAAAATTTCCTGTATTTTTCATTTGGTTTAGAGAACTAAAATATTTCCATGTTGCTGATCATTTTACCAAAGCTCATATATTCAATGTACTCAAGTTGCTTATACTAAACATTTTTGATACATAACAAATCTGTTTAATTAGTCTGTGTAGACAGGATAGAACCTACATTTGCATGCCAAACCCATGATTTTTTACTGTGTTTGCAGTCTCGTCAATCCAAACTGACAGCCTCATGGTTTGTAAGAGCGGCAGCTGACTACTTGTGGAGCCCCTTTTATCTGATTTGTTGGTTAACTGCTTTGGTACCTGCAAGCCAGTCATCATCTCAAGTTTGTTTGGTCCCTTGGCCCTGCTGAATAATCTGTCATATTGGTCCTGAGTGCCATGGAGTGGCAGCACTTATATAAAGTAGGTGAGTTATAAAGAGGAGAGATGGGAAGATTTGGGATTCCTTTGTGTTTACATTTAATTTAATGGTTTAACTGTGAGAGCTGTACACCACAATGCCTGGATTCCTTTCACAGCTCGTTTCAAATGCCAAGTGCACCACATTTGGGTGCTCTCTTCTAGCCTCCCATCTTCTTTTGTCTACAGACTTGTGCAGCAACCAATCCCCTTCTTGAAGACAGCAGTAGAATACAGTAGAATACCCCCACCAGTTTGTATTTGACAGGGAATGATTTATGATTTTTTGTAGGGTTGTTGTTGCTCTCTTTTTCAACACCACTTCGTTGTTCAAAGAGATTGCTTTTTGTTTTGACTGTTTTGGCTCAGAGAACCTTTCATAAATTCTTACCATATTTTTCACTTGTCTTGACTTTTCTCTTCTTCGCCTTTTTTCACAAAGCTTCTTCAAATACCCCACACAGTATCAGCTTCAAAATCAAGAGGCAATTTATGGTGGAAACATGTTTCTCTGTGAAAATTACTTTAAATCAGTAGTCATGTTTCAGGCTGACTCTTCAGGTCACTTTCCCTGGTTGTCGGAGTCATAATCTAATGTTTTCCCTATATCAATCAGCTATTAAATTGTCTATGGTGCATCATATTCATCACATCCATTGTAGAAAGAAGATGGCGATGAACTAACTAGCTGTGGCATGTTGGATCCTTGTTTACCCACATTCCATTTTGTAGGAGTATTTGTGCAATTTATTAAGTCCAGATTCCCCCTCTCTCCAGTGCATATGAACAGGAAGAAAGTGAGGAAATGTTAGCTGTAAGTGTTCCTTTAGTCAGCCCGTCTGTGACATACTTCTATCTTGTCTGGATCACTGGCTGTCAGTTCAAACCACAGTGGCTGAAATATATTGAAGAGCTGGTCTCACCTTTTGGCTGGGCTCATTCCATTGTATTGGTATCTGACATGCCTCATCCCTGTCTGAAACGGGTGTCCTGCTCTAGCATACAGTTTATGATCTAGTAACAGTCCTCTAGCTAGTGCTCCTTCCATCTTGTGGAAGCAGACAAGGTGAATTGTCTGGTGCCTGAGAAATGTCCTTTCCTTGGTTTCCTTCATAGTACTTTTAAGCTGTATTGGTTTCATCAGGGAAAGGAAGCACAAATGTCTTCACACAAGTCTAAAGGCAATCTTAAAGCAGGTACATTAACTAATTTTTCTCGAGGGGTTTCCCATCTGGTTTTATTGAAGCTCTCTGTGTCCAACCTTTCCTCATTACCCTGCAGGACTGGGTAGTTTATGCTCTTCTTATTGGAGAGGGAGAATCAAAAGGATTTCCCTGTCTTCATTTTTTGTGTCATGTCTCTGTACAATCTAAACCTCACACAACCTCATTCCTCTTGCATTCTCCACTTGACTTCTTTCAGTCATATTTTTATTTATAACAATGTCCTGACCTGACTGACACTTTGAAGTTGCAGCTGATCCTTTAATGTTAACTGAGTTACTAGGGAAGCAGTGACTCTACTGCAGCTCTGTTGATGATGTTGTTTCCAAACTTTCTTCAACTAATGAGTCGTTATAAGTAGTAATAAATGTGTTTGTTGGGGCCACATGTCCCTTGGAAACACTCAGCCCATGCTAATTACAGTGGGTCACCAGAGGTCAAGGCTCATAAGTGTGTAGGAGGGGGCATAGAGCAGTAATGGTGAGAGATGTTGAAAATAGTTACAGGTGATGTTAATTATACAGCTGGTTCACATGAACTTTCTCCACCCATTAAAAACAAAGCTCATTTTGAAGATGCTTGTAAAATCTGTGCTTTAGGAATCAAGCTCCCTTATGTCTCAGTAACGGGTAATACTCAGACATATGAAAGTGCAATGGAATCAACAAAGAACTCATCTGTGCAAGGTTGTTTTAGTCTCAGTTCAGGCTGGAAATAAGATTTTGCATGACTGCGCTGCCACATTAAGGCCATTGCAGAGCTTTGCTCTGTGGATTTAATTCAGATTCTGCAGGGGAGATTTTTCTGCTGACCTCCATGACCAGTCTGCTGCTGGTTCGTTCTCATTCCTGAAGAGCCCCATCCTGTCTGACAAACAGATAGTGCACTTCCTCAGAGAACTGTGCAACTGCAAGGCTTGGTTCTGCAGTTGTCATAGTGTGAGTGACATAGCAAAGCTAGTTACTTGTGGATGTTTGCTTGGCTATTAAATTCTCTTAAGTTCTAATAAAAAGTGACAGTGAGAGGAAGGTGTACAATAAAAATAAGATGATAAGAGATGTGCAATTAACTAATTCTTGCCTTATAACTAAACAGTATATATATATCTGTGTTGTTTGTATTGCTAAGAGATTGCACTATATTTACAACTCAAAGAAGCATAGCATTAAAGGATAAAAGCTGGCTATTTTCTGCTTCGTTCCTTAGCCAAACTCCAGAGCCAAAAAGCTTTTAAGGTGTAGATAAATCTGACAAATACTTAACTTTGAACTTGTGCTTGTGTGTGCTTCATAGTCACAAAAGTGTGAAATCCCCAGTGGCAGTCAATGCTCTGAGAATGGTGTCTGTAGGAGAAAGAGTGTACTTGCCTGTTAGTATGTCTGCAAAACTGCAGATAACAGGAAGAAATAATAAATAGAGATGAAACTTTCATGCAGATACTGGGAGAAAATGTCCTTTTGATTCAAACAAGAATCTGGACAATTTGAAATACTGGAGTGAGTTTAAAAAGAAAAAAGAACTTTTAAAATATGTAATCCTTGTTGTCACCTATGCTTACCCAGTTGATAATTTTTCTTTTGTGTTTTTCACTTATTATGAAGATTTCACAGCAAGTAGTGTTCCCCAAGGTTTAAGAAGCATTCCTTCACTGTCAAAAATGGTATTCTTCAGAGAAATCAGTTTTTCCCTGATAAAATGCAAATGAAACATTTTAAAAAGCATCATATATAGTAAGTGTGCTGAAGGAAGTTGAAGTATATGAAATGTCCTCACCTATCTTCTCTCAGGATTTCTTCAGCACTTGTTTATTAGAAACGCCCTGTCAATAGAAGATGTCTGTCCATTGTCACATACTGAACAGCATTTTACCTCCAAAGTTAGAAATTGATTGATAGACCATGTTAAATGTTGATCAGCCTGTGGACATCAAGCTTCAGTGAAACTTGGAAGATGATTAATGATTTTTCTTCAGGGTAGCTAAACTGACTTCTGCAAAGCTGAGTTCTATAACTGAGGAGAAGTTCCAAGTCAGCTACTGTGTCTCAAAGGTATTGAGGATGAATGTTAATGGAAAATATACTAATTTGTTTATAAAAATAGCATTCTAGAAAAATATTGATGTGCTGCAACCTCTTTGAATGTACCAGAAGTGATATGAGTAACTCAATGTGCTCAGTAACTACACAGCAATTGCAAAAATCAGTAAATCTATTGTTTAGACCCATAAACAGGAAATCAGCTTCTCGTCAAGTTCCCTGCGAAGTGGATGGCGTGATTAATGTGAGTTTAGCCCAGATGCATAATTCTGTGGGTCATACAGGTGGAAGATTTTAAGAGGGAGTCTATCATCCTTCCATTTCAGTAGTTAAACAGTTTTAAGTACAAGCATGTGCTGACCGCCAGCATGCAAGGAGACTGTACATAGAAAAATACCCTTTGATGTTATTTTATTTAGCTTGAGTTGGTTGTATGTTTTTCATGCTATTGCAGTGTGTTTGCACAACGAATAAGGACACCAGAGTTGACTATTCATGTTTATTGAATTATTCATATCAAATAAACACTTTTGGAAGTCTGACCACAGAAAGTAAAAGCATTCCTTTGAGAGGAGAGAAATCAGAAATCCTCACTGGAAGGAAAGGATCTCTTCTGCTTTATTATTAAATGTCTGAGGAGAAGGCATGATTTCAAGTGGCATGACCAAAGTGTGGACCCACCAGGGTGGGAGTTCGAGTGTGGGCTGTACACAGTCAGCGAGGTCACAACGTGTGCTTGAGATGTTCAGGGATGCATTAACTGTTTGCACTCTGTAGCCTCCTAGGTGAAAAGGGTTTTTCTGTGCCAGTTCCAAGTCAAACTATGAAGTCACTCATTTATTTTGTTCCAGTTGAAACTGTTCCTGTCTCTCTATAGTGCTTACTGTCAGGACAGATTGTAGGGTACAAGGACTCAGGTGTCCAGAATGTTATCATTTAGAAATGAAAACCTGCTGTATTTAATTTTGAAACAATTGGCATATGTTCTTTTTTCGACCTCACTATTTACTGACTTCACTGATGTGAGAGGAAACCACATAATTATTCTACTTCAGTAGCGTCAGAACAGAAATTTAAGAACCGGTTTTGGTCATTTAGGAACACATAGTTGGATTATTCTGGGGTCTGGGCTCCTAAGAAAATAAGCACTTTTCCTAAAGTGGGGGAATTGAAGATTCTCAGTACTTGCCTTTCCGTTCAGATGGGTCCTTTAGTTCCTTTACTTTAAGTGTGTGACAAAGCCATTAACTTGGATGAGAACATTAACACACTGAAAGGTAGGTGCAGAGGTCAGCAACAGGAAGCCAAAAAGGAGTGAAGGGAATGTTCTGGTGATCTGGCAGTTTACTTCATCAAATTCAAATGCTACACAATTATTTTCTCATTCCTCTGCTTCACTCTCCCATGCTGATCTCTTTCCTGGGTGCTGACGCTTTTCTTCTGCCCTGTCTCTGGTAACATCTACTAAATCAAGCAACAACCTGCCTTCGTGACAGGTGAATGACTCCTGAATGTTGCAGGGGCCTGTGTCATCTGAGCTGTCAGAATTCCAGTGTCTTTTTCCAGGATGCTGGCGTTTCTTACCGTATAGCTCTACCTTATAATTCCAGCCTCTTTTGCCAGGATGCTGGTGCTTGTACATCGGATATATTCTGCCTGGATGTTCTCTTTTTGATAACTCATTCATGTAGGTTGGCTGTGCCCTAGGGCTGTTAGCAAACTGATCCAACAGTGACTTTGTGCTGGGAAACTGTTGCCTTTTCAGCTCCAGATAGATGTCAAGGTCATCTTCCATCTCTCTTTTTCCTGGCTGCTGCCTCTTCTGAATGTCTCCATAAGTTGTCTCTTCCTGAACATCTCTTTTTCCAGGATGCTGTCTCTTCTCCAGGTTGCTTAGGTGCTTTTTCCCAGGGTGTTGTCTTTTGGAAAGCCATTGTAGCAGAGAAGCATTTGATTCTGACCAAAGAAAAGAATAACATTAATAAGACCCCATAATTCTCCCTAAGGAAGTTGTAATAGGAATTTGTGGAGCCGGATCATAATCTGTTGCTCTTTGAAAGCCAACTCAGTATTTCCAGCTACCAGTCATAACACTATCAGTATCTCTTATGCATTCTTAAGCTCTTTTTAATCTTTCAGGTCTTGGATCAACACAACCAATTCTCAGCACTGATGTGAAGAGGGAGGATGGCTTTTCCTATGGGCACTTGGGGCCAGCTCGTCTTCCGCTCTGGAAGGGCCCTGTGCTCCTGTTTGCTGGCAGGCACCTCTGTGCTGTTTCTTGCAATCCCTGAGTCTGATCTTCCACTGCTGTGATTACTGGTAGCAGAGCATCTACAAGGTGGGAGGTGCAGACACTGGAGCAGCCTCTAGCATTCACAGCCGTGGAAACAGCCCGCCTGTCTTGGGGGGTAGGTTAAACCAGTGGATTAAGGCAGTAGGTGAATGCCAACACCCCCACCTCGAATTTACATTAGATACAGGGCCCAGAGCTGCAGAATGTCCTTCATGGGTCCTCTTAGAGCTTCTCTAGGGAAGTACCTGCCGGACAAGCAGGTTTTCTGTGGCAGGCTTCTACCTTTTTATTATGCAGCAGCTGCTTAATGAGACAGCCTTTCCTTAGCAAAGAGATCTTAGAGAAGAAAGCATCTATGAAGAATTGTCTGTCAGTGTATTGCAGCAGCCCTCCTATCCTTCCCCTCCCCTTAGTTCCAGTGCTATGTATGAACATTATGATCTGGAAATCATACCTTGGATCTAATGATCTTAGCCAAGTGCTATCTCATCACCACATGGGTGTCCCCAGTGAGAGATATACCTTTATTAATCTCTTCTTCCTTTTCAGCTTTCTTGAGGGCAGACTGAAGAATGAGGCTTTCAGATCTCTGAAGGATGTCATTCATGGGACTTTTCCCCATATTCTCACTCTCCTCTGGAAGGAGATGTCCACCGTTGAAGCAAACACCACATGAGGTCAAACAGAGGAGTAGCAGTGGCAGCTGGATAGATGACATTGTGGGACAGGGGTTCCTGCAACTTCCATTGGACAGAGAACAACAGGGGAGGAGGATGGAGCAAGCAAACCCAGCAATAACAGCAATATTTCCAGACACTGAAAAACAAATATGGCACTGCTGCAGAGATTGAAGTCTCTTAGGGTCTTTCCTCATTGCTATTACCAACCTCTCAGTTTGTTTTTTATCCTCCAAAGCATCTAAATTCTTCATAATTAAAACCAGGTAGTTGTTAATTTTTCTGGCAGAATAAATAAGATACGAACTTCCTGTGGCACAGGTGATTCTGAAAAACAGTGATTTTACTCTGCCTTCTGCCAAGAGGTAAACATAATATCCCCTTTGAACTCTGTACACACAAGGTGCAGGCATCTATGCTTGCTATCTACAGCAGGCAATTCCCTTTCCTAAGAGTTCATTTTAAAATGATACTGAGATTAGCAGGACTTCCATTCTACCTTTAGTTAAAGCTAAATTTAAATAATCCACTAGTGTTTTGCTATCTTTTTCTATAAATTTAAAGTAGCCATGTGCCTGGATATTTGTCAGGCTAAGAAGACAGCTATGCTCTGGGAGGCAGGGAGATTTCTTGCATGGAAAGAAATGAGGGAAGTACCTTATATTTTTTTTCAGAGACATAATTATAATTGTATCCTCTATTACCTCTCGCCCAGATAACAAGTATTTTTTTTATTTCTTCTAGCTAGCACTGAATTCCTAACACATTTAAGGATTTATTTTACAGTAAGCAGAGTTCCTTCAGTGGAATGGAATACATCCTTAATACTACTATAGCAGTCATTTAGCTTAATTATGTCATCAGAACATAAAAGAAATGCACAGTTTTATGAAGTCCCAGAAATTTTCCAAATAGAAAATGGGTTAATTACTTTTGTTACTGGCAAGTTTTTATCAGTTCTGACAAAATCCTTGAGTAACAGCCTTAAAAATATCACATAGGCAATTTGACTCAGAGCAATCTTTAGATAGAAAGGTAGAATCTGCTAAAAAGGAAATTATTTAATAAATTACCTGATCTGTAGTTTCAGATTTTTGCTTGATGCATCTGCCAAGTCTTTTAAAGCTGTTTGTGTACCTGAGCTTCAGAGTTGCCCTTTTGCTGCTGCAGGCACACAGAGTGTCCAACAGGAGCGTTGCCGTGTGCTCTCTGCACGGCTCACATCTCTGTACTTATACTGTACTGCCTCTGGACCCCTTATGCAAACAGCTCTGAGGTAATTTAGGGGACATGATGTGTTCTTTTTTTTTTTTTTTTTCCTGCTCTCGAGAACTGCATTTTAAATGCATTTTAAGATTCACAGTTATCTGCTGGCCTCCATATATCCATGCTTGACTCCCGGAAATTGTTATTTTCCCATTCTCCAAATAGATTTTATGTAATTCAGCATAAAGAAAAGGAGGTTTTCTTTGTTTAACAAAACTAAGCTTGTTTGTCTTCTACTAGGCAAGTGTTTTGGAGAAAAAGCAGAGAGGTAGGTAATTAATTAGGTTAGGGAAGAAAGACAATGGCAAAAATGTAATGGATTGTATTTAAATAAGTGTATATTATGGATTCTTATTCTGAATGATACTATACTCTTTCTGGCTCACATTTCCATATTTTTTGGCATAGGCTTCCACAAAAAGTATTTTAGAATATGGGGTGCGTAGCATTAAATATTAAAACATGTTTATGTTGCTGGTATGTGCCTCAAAAAGCATTGTACTATTGTAACTGGAAATAAGACTCCTTGTCTTCAACCCATCCGTCTGCTTTAGAGACTGCTCCACACAGTACTGCTCAAACAGGATGCACAACTCCTTGGCATTTCCTAGGCGTAGTAACTCCTTAAGGTCTCTCAGGTACAGCACTTGAGTTTAAAAAATTACTGTGTTGCCCTATAAATGAAAGTGGGCAGTGATAAAATGGGAAACTGCCTGGTTTCATTCTCATTAAAATCTGCTTCTTGACACTTTTGAGCTTAGCTCTAGAGAACATGGGTGATGTCCTGTGTTACGATTACATCCCCATGCAAAGCTTCTCAGCAGGTGCAAAATTATATTCACAATGCCCAAGACTTCCAGTCTGGCCAGCTTTGCCTCTTTGCTCAGACTTATTTTATCTTATTTTGGCCTCATTTAGTGGAGTTTTAATGCTTTGTTTAAAGGAAGAAAGTTAAAATTAAGCACCTCAAAGAGTCAGGGTTTTTTTCATGAAAAATGTCCTTTTTGTATTTCACAGCTGGAAAACTGTGTGGTTTTAATATGATATCCTTCCTTTTAAAGTTCTATTTTGCTTTTTTCCAGCTACATTTTTTTCAGTTTCATTTTACCCACAGGTGATTTTTCTATTTGAAAGATTTCTGGAGGTTTATTTTATAAGTGTAAGTGTTCTTTCCTCCTCATCACTGCACAATTACTCATGGCACTGAGATGTCACAAATGCATTGTCAACCCAGACTTGCCCAGAGCTTGTGTCAGCACAGGGTTTGGCTCCCAGTCCACATCTAAGTCTGTGGTATATTCTAGAATTGCACAGAGATGTTGAACTACCACATTTCACACCTAGATACAGAGTTTCAGCACCACTGTGATCCTCAACTCTTTTGTCCAACTGCCGTATTTTATCACAGGTGCATCAAGTCCCTCGATCTTTTGTATCAGCTCAGTGAGGAAGTTCCTGATTTTTCTTTTAAACATTCTCAAGGGCACCCCAGCTTCTCAAGGAGCTTCTAAATGAAGAAACTGGGAGGCAGACAAGTCCTCCAAAAGCAGAGTCAGACCCGTAGATGTGATCTGTGCTGAGGTCTATGTTGCTCCCCACTCCAGCTTGCACATCGCCTGTGTTGCTGACTGCAGTCACTAACCACAACAGTAGCCTGGTGCCTCCCTCCACTTGCCCAGAGCACTTGTCCAGCTCAGTGCAGATGTTCATAGCAATGGGGCCTTAGCACTGGGGCTGTCACTGGGCACACAGTTGGTCCCTAAAAAGACCTCGAAGATGAATAATGAGAAAATCTGCTGCTAACCCTAGTCTCATCTCTGTTTTAAAGAATATAGACACTCACATTTTGTGCAGTTAGTCAGCCATGACATCATGAAATCAGGCAGAAATTTCTCCTTAGCAGATTTTTAAATTTTTACATCTTACTTTGCCTTGCTCTTGTCACTGTTGGAGATAAGTAACTGAAGTACATCACTCATTTTTAGTATGGCCATCCCTCCAGGAATCCTGAAATATAGATGTTGTTATGGGAACTGCTCTTCTTTACCTATAGGACTAAAAAATACTCTTTTTGGAATTATTGGCTCATTGCATTTGTTACCAGTTTCACTAGGAGATGCTGAATTTTAAGTGGTTTGCCCTTTGTCACAGATCTGTAGTTTTAGAGTTAGGAATTGAGACCAGAATCTGTTCACTTAGCATTCCTTTATTGAAAATAGGTTTGGTTTCTGGTAGAACCTCACAAGACACTTGTCTTTCTCATTTAAAGGGTTACCTACATGACATTATTTCTGTGTGCAAGAATGAGAGAAATACCTCCAGTGACTACTTAAGGCATCCCATTACTTTTTATTAACTGTACAGTGTACTAGGAGTGTAGTTTCAATATTCTCATCTCTTTAAATAACTTTATCCTCTTGGAAATTTCCTGAATTGTATTTCTTGCAATGACTGCAAATCTAAGCTGTTCTGTCTGAACTTCCTCTAGTTAATAGTGCAGTGGATTAGGAATGACTTGTTTGCTAACAGAAATGAGAGGCAAATCAGTTCTTTTGTTTTCTCTGGAAAATGTAAAAGCACAGGGGTTTTTTTATATCACTCCTCCTTGTTTGTTCCTTGATTGAACTACTCAGGCAGAAAATTAGGGAGGATGAATATCAGTAATAGGTGGATAACTCTCTCTTTCCATGTGATCTTCTTAACATGATCCTTCTTGCATAAGAACAAGTAAATAGTTTGCCCTGGAGGAAGATGTATTGTATTTTTTATGAGAGGTATAATTCCAGCTTTTCTTCATTTTGATTTTAATGACAACGGAGTGCAGAGTCTGTACAGCCACAATGATCTTTAGATGATTTATTATTAGGCCCACAGTATAGTTTTACAAGGGAGACAAGCCTTCATTAGTACAAACCTTTCTGAGGCCTAAGGAAATGCATTCATATCTGAAAGTTTGTCTCTCTCCTTAGGACTAAAAAAGGAGTTATGATCCCCCAGAACTGTCAGCTTTTCATGGCAATAGATGTCACTACAATAGAAGATATTATACCTAATCTACAAACCTTGTATTAAATATTAATCATTACTGGAGGCAGGGTTCCAAGAAACTTCTATCTGCTGGTCCCCAAAATTCATTTGCTAAGTAAATGGACCTAGACAGTACTGAGTGGATGTAATGACACGTGAAGAAGGTTTTTGAAATGCAGCCTACTGTGGTCACCACCAGGGTGAGCAAAAGTGATTCCTTTGTGTAGACATACCCAGCCAGGGGGACTTCACTGTGGGCAGCAGAACAGTTTATCACAGCCAAGCAGGTTTTGCTACAAGTCATCACAAAATCAAAACCCTTGAGGAATAATAAGGACAGCTTTCCCATTCATTTTCGTTAGCTGTGAATATAAAATCTAGGAAGGGAAACAAAGGTAACTCGTCTGCCATGTTCTGTTTCTTGCAGCACTGAGCCCACACCAGGATGCTTCTCTTGTTGCTTAGTGCAAGAGTCTGTAATGGTAAACACTTGTTTGTGATGTGAGCTCTGAGGCCTTTTGGGGGTGAGCTTTAGTTTGAGCCAGGTGAAGGAATTGGCCTAGAGAATCTGGTGAAGTTACTAAAAGCTCTGCTGGCTGATGCTGAATGGCACTTGAAGCATGACCTAAACATGGTAAGGACGTGTAAAGGATCCCTTTTGAAAGCTGTGTAACTTCCAATTGACACCTCCTTCTTAAAAATTCCAGAAATGGCAAAACCTTCTGCTCTGACTGTAAGCCCCAGAGTTTCATGGTTTTGCAAACATAGAAGTGTTGAAGCTTAATTTTCTTGAATTCATTGAAACTAATAGAAAACCCTTTGAGGAAACTTAATATATGGAGAGATTAGGCCTTCTGTTTTAAATAATGAGTAGGATGAGTATTGAAGGAGATTGAGAACATTTATTTCTTTGTGAGGAAGCCCTTAATAGAATTACTGAGTAAATTCCACATGGAACACATACACAGCTCCCCTCATCAATTTCAATCCAAAAAGGGAACTATTATATTAGAAGGAAAGGGCAATATCCCACATAGCATTAAAACTGTTGCCAAAAGGTGTATAAATAACATGTTGCTTGTCTCGGCTAAATAGTTTTATTGTTCCATGAGGAGGCAAACCCAAAGCATTATGACATTAATGCCACATACTGGTTTACTGACAGATTTTTCAATATTAAACAGCGTATTATGGAGCCAAAACTTGACAGGCTTAATTGTATACTTAAGAGTCAGACTAACTCACAGTTTGTTCCTTCTGGGATGGTGGCAGTTTGGAATTAAGGATCTCAATAGATTCATTGTAGTGGTTCTTTATTTTGTAATTATCTCCACCATGTTTATGCAGGGTCATTTCTATAGTTTTCTAGTCAAGAGAACCCTGTGATTTGGGAAGAAATTGGCCATCGTCAGAAAAAATATTTCTATGCCCTTGTTTCAGGCACTGTCCAGGATCTTTCAAACCAAATAATGTCACTTAATGAAACAAGCATGACTCTATGCCTCCAAGCACCAAAAAACCTCCAGCTGCCCAGCCTGTGTTTTTTTTCACAGCTGCTAATGACAGGACTCAAGATCTTATTCACTTCCAACAGGGATTTAGTCATCAGATGAAGCAAATTTACAGCTCAGTTCACCTTGCCAAAATACTGTGTTTGAAGTGGGGCAAGTTTCATCATGTAGCAAGAATAGATTTGGAGAAGTTTGATTTGGGATTTTAGAAAACATTCAGCTTACTTTTCAGAAGCTAGCCTGATTCACACTGTCAGGTAAATTGCAAAGTCAGATGCATGGTTGTAGATAGAAGATCACTACTTCCATAGAAATTAAAGAAGTGACATGGTTATATGCTTGTTCTGTGTCTGTCCCTTACGCTCACTGCTAACACATACTAATTATGACAGAGAAGCCATAATTGGGGGCAAAGAAGCAGAAATTTGTGAGGTTGAGTTGCACAGTAACAGTAAAGATCAGAATCTTGTTGTGGTAAGTAAGTCCTGTTGTGGAAGTAAAATCTGAAACTGTCTTCCCAAGAGAGTTAGAATGAAATCTAGGTGTATATGCATACGCCTACGTGTGAACCTACACCTATTGTACATCTACGCATGAACCTGAAGGTGTATGAAATGATGAAGTGAGAGGGTGGAGTAATCATGTCAGTTGTGTTGGCCATAAATATGATATTTCAAGAGTTTGGGTAGCTGTAAATCAGCATCCAGCTAACCAGGGCCAGGTTACAGTTGATTTGTGAGCTTTTCTGCAGTGTAGCAAAAGGATGCGAAAGAAAGAAGACAGTCATTTTATCCTGGCATGGATTTCTTCCCTTGTGTAAGAAAAGGCTTATTAGAAAGCTGGTCACTTACCATTAACCAGCAGAACGAAGACATGTGCAAGTATTGCTGTCCAATTCCAGCATGGGCCATGTATAGGAAGATGTTAGCAAATAGTAATGATACAGTTTACTGTTTCTGGTATTGCCTATTAGTCCCACTGTGTTTGCAGAGCACATGGCTACAGGAATTTTTATTCCTGTCACTTGCAACCATTACTAATGATACCAGTGAAACTGGAAGCTCTTAGAATCCAAATCTTCACCGTATGAAAGTATGGATTTGTGGCAGCAGAGGTGTGGCTAGTAGTCAACTGGGAAGTGCTACTGCTCTACTTGACTAACCACAGAAGCCACCAGAGATCTGATATGCTGCCATGTGTGCCTTGTGCAGAGCACAGTAGGTTGGGAGTCCTTTCTTTGGTGGCTTGTGTGAATTACCTGGTTAATATGAGGGAAGTTTACAGAGTACTCAGTATAGAACTGCTCCTCTGCCCATTGTGCACAGTAGTTTAATTATCTAATTTGCACCTTTATAACTTTCACAGTCATTGTAATAACAATAGACTCTTCCACCAGTGCTTAATGGCTTTGTTTACAAGCAAACAGCATAAAGTGAGAATCAGTAGGTATTCAGCTGCCATTTTGGGATCAGGGATTGTATTATTGGACAAATACTAGACACTGTTCTTTATAGGACAGTAAAGGCACATATGCAGTTAGTGAAGTATCTGCTGAGACCTCCCCCCCATCAACACCAGTGTTGATGACAGGTGATGTGGATTTTGCCTTCTAGAAGCAAAACTTAGCATCCCTCTACAGGGGCTAAAATTTGTCAGTTTCTGATACCTGCAAGAGTAGGCTTTACCTTGGTGTTAAATGAGGCATTCCATACAGCATAGGTGTAACATGGCATCAAATCCAGAGAGCAGAGTCCTGCAGGAAGCACTTTCTGACATGCAGGCTGCCTGGCACTTGCATTAACTCTGTCCCAGCCAGATCCAGTACAGCAGTATTTACAGAGGAGCTCTGAACTATACGTAAAGAGGGCTCTGAGTTAGCTTGTTCTTTCCTGGTTTGGATAAAGAAGCCAGTTTTGCCAGTCAAGACAGTGCAATGTTCTCACCCTGTAGCAAACTTGTAATAAGTCTTTTTCAGCCTCAGGTAGCTGCAGACCATTTAATTACAAAGTTAGTGATCTACAGTAGTAGAGAGTTTGGGGACGTTATGAGGTGAAACAGTATCTCATTACACAGTAGATCATGGTTTATTTGGACTTTTGCTTCAGAGTATGAGCTACAAGATAATATAGTCTGGACCTTCCTACTTAATAATTTAACAGACTACAAGTTCTGCAGACTGCAAGTTTTGTTACCACTAACTTCTGCTGTTCAGAGTTCTCAGCTGCCTTACAAACTGACAACACAAAAAATTAAAACCAATGTAATGATAGTAAATTTACTGTTAAGTGGTGACATTTTCAAAGGGTTATCTTTCCCATTTAAACACAAAGGAAGTATCCAGGTTTGCTCAAGTAGTTGTCTTGGTCACTGGTCCTTTGAAGATCTGACAACATATGGAACAGTGTCAGCGTTTAGGTACCAGGTACTGTCCTCTTCTTCTGGCTGTGAGAGCAGAAGCAGAGCCCTACTATAACGTGTGAATCAAGTCTTGAAAAATTGTATAGATGTAGAGTAAGTTTGTGATTGTAGCAGAATTGTAGCAGATTGCTATCTCCTAGGAACCCAAGCAAAAAGATTAAGTTAAATGAGTGATATTGTGTCATCTTATTTACATATTGCTGGAGGTTGCTAAAAGGTCTTTGCTTATTTAATGTTTATCTACTTCAGAAAATTGAATTTTTTTATGTCCAAGCCAGGTAAGGAAACCTGGTGTGACTGTGTGAGAGTGGGGGTAGCAGCTGCAAAGGGGTCTCGGTCCCAGCTCAGGTGGTGCAAGTGTGAATGCCAGTGTGGCTCCTGGATGGTCAGACAGGAAAGTTTCCTTAACACTGCTCAGAGAGTTGTACCTGCAGGTGCTGCTGTGCTGTTCAGAGCCCAGTGAACCAAAGGGGAGCTATAGCCATCCTATTATCTTTAACTGGCATAAAGTAATATTGTCCTTGTGTTATTGAATTTTCAGCATCCAAATGATGACGGAAATTTCCCAACCAGATGTGCTTTCTCCGGGGTCCTTGCAGATGTTTCTAATTAATGTGACTGTGCCTGAACAACTTTGTCTCAATTCCATGGCAATTCTCCTGGTGTTGAAGAGTGTAACAGTTTAGGCTTGACTTGTTCAAACTTGTGTTTTTCTTGTTCCAGTAATGTTAACACAAACCCTGTAGTCTGTCTAGCAATGGGAACAGAGCACAAATAACACACAGTTTGTGTTTTTAAAGAGACTTACATATCCTACTAAGGAAAAACAATCAATGACCATCTAGGTGCATCTGACTGAACAAAATGTCTTTAAATTAAGTCTCACATCTCATATGAGACTTGAAAACAAGAACACTCTGACTTCCTAATTTAGCCACTGAAGAGCAAAGAAGGTAGTTTGAGTTGTTGGCCAGGTGACATGTATGCTTCCACCAGGGGTCTTCAGCAGGGGAGGATTTTTCCTTTGGGCATCTGTCACAGGGAACAAACTGCCTTTAGGGGAGCAGAAAGACTGGGGAGAAAACTAAAATACTCAATTGGTGACCCTGAAATTAAGCAACAGTTGGTGATGATTTTTTGATTTTTTACTTCATTTAAAGAACTCTCTAGTTTTAGAATGAATTGGTGGTGCAAGGGTTGGAGCACAGTCACACAGCTGGAGGTACTGAGAGTAGAATTGGGGCAGCTGGTGTTAGAACTGTGTTATCTGTGTCATTGTTAAACATAATCAGATCTAGTTGCACATAATCACTGGAAAGACACTCTCATTCCTCTTTCTTCCTATCCACACTGCTCCAAATTCTTGCTTGTATAAATTGTAGGGACTGCTCAGCCCCAGTTGATTTAATTTAGCATATTGATCAGATGGATCAAGAAGGGTCAGAATTTGGCACAGAGTTAGACATTCCCATCACAAAGACTGAAATGATACTCTGCTTTCATCCTGATGTAATAACACCTGCTTCTCACTGCAAGTAATTCTAGGATGTTGTTGATCTTTGCTCTTTTTCCAAGGGTGGCCGTGGTGTTATCTGCTTATTTAGAAAGACCTGAATAAAATATATATATTAGTAGTAGGAATTAAAAGCCTCTTGGACCTGCTACTCATCTAAACCATGAAAGTGGAGCTGCCAAGTTGCTCTCATAATTATCAAAAAGTTAAATCTTGTATGGAAATAAGAGCC
Source organism: Cyanoderma ruficeps (assembly GCA_008694505.1). Classification (NCBI taxonomy): domain Eukaryota; kingdom Metazoa; phylum Chordata; class Aves; order Passeriformes; family Timaliidae; genus Cyanoderma; species Cyanoderma ruficeps. The sequence goes on along the minus strand of VZDJ01000056.1, from coordinate 12,682,231 downwards.
AAAGTGATTAAGAATTAATTTGCAAGGCAAGCAAAGATTACAAACTTGTTTGTTTTCTCACACCTGGTCTCCACTTCAGCAGTACAATAAAGCAAGGCATAGCTAATGCACTTTTCCCCAAAATTGATAATACACTCAAGGGAATATGATCAGCTGAGGCTTTGGAGATCACACCACCATTTGCCCAATTATACCTAATGACAACACATTGTTTCAGCAAATTGTGTCTGTTCTTTGGTAGGTTACATTTCCTTCCAGCCTTTTACCTATTGATCCAGTAGTACTTCATGTAGAACAAACTTCTTTGTTGGCAAGTCATGTTTATGAAACCAGAAAAATCTTTTATGTTACATTTTTAATATCTGACCAAGTCAGTGAGTCATACTTTACTACTACTACTACTACTACTACTACTACTACTACTACTACTACTCCTCCTACTCCTCCTCCTCCTCCTACTCCTCAAGTCAGTCATACTTCTTTGTATGGAGCATGACAAATTTTTGTTATTTTTGTGAAAAGAAAGCAATAAACCAAATATCTGTATGGTTTGGGCTATACAGATAATTCATGTTCTGTGTTCACTATTTCTTTGTGTACTTTCTACTTTGGTGTCATAAAGCATCTTAACCAATGTCTGCATTACATAGCACTTAGAGTAAATGATCACTTTACTTATAAGGATACTTACATACTTTACTTATATTTATAAAATCTTATACTCCAAGTAGGTGTATACTCCGTTACAGAAAATGAGATGTTTGCTTAGCAAAGCTGCAGCATCATGAAGCTCAAAGCATATTTACCTTTTTTTTTCCTTAGGATGTGGAAGGGCTTGAAGAAAGCTGGTGAAATGATGTATCCGTGACTAAAACACTTAAAACATTTTTGTGTCTGCTGTGAGTGTTCATGACAAGTACAGGCTGATGAGTAAAGGCAGGGCTGGATTCTGATTGCTTTCACAAATTGTTTCTCTAGTTATTTTTTAAATAGTTGTAAACTGCAACAAAAGAAAGTTTTTTCAAATGCAGAACCATATCATGGTAGCTCACTACCATCATTCAGCACTTTCTAGTTGGATTACTGCTGTGGTCTCCAGACCCTTTAGAGTTTAGTCTTTAAAATTTTTAACCTCATCATTATTGCTGCCCTTCCTTCCAGAATTTCTCCTGAGTGCTCTCTGTATGCTGGTCTCCTTCCTGTAAGATACTCCAATTTTATTCTCACACAGGTTCTTACCAGTAAATTGAGATGGGGGAGTATACATGGGCTTTGTACTTCCCTTGTGAAGCCTGAAAACACTGAGTCTGAGAAATGCAACAGAGTGCACTGCTCACTGCTTGAATTCATTTCGTCTCCTCCACAGCCTTCATTTTCTGTATGCATCCGCAGAAAGCTGGCAAACTTGGCAGTTTTTACTTACAGGAAAACATGAAAACATGTTTTTTTTCTCTCCCAGTGTATGAGGACTAGGAGTTTAGCATTCAATATCACTCATTATGGCCCCAAATCATTCCTTCCAAACGGTCTGTCTGAGTATTGATCCTTTGTTCTTAAGTAACGCCTGCAGTCAATCAGAATTATTCTGAGCCATCTCATTGCAGTGACTGGATCAATAATCTTTTTGATGGCTTCCTGCAATGTTTTCCTGTCATTCCTCGGGACCTCTCTGTCACCTACTGTTCTTCCAGATCCAAGTGCAATAACCTGCTGCAGTGGTGAGAATGCTGTCAGCCCCTTCCCACTCACTTAGGACTCAGCCAGGAGGGTATGGATGAGGCCTCAGATAAGGGTGTTTGTAATCAATGTCCATGTGAACTCCACACTTTCACTCAGACTGAGGCTGGGAGATTTCCCCCCATGTCACAGTAGTCAGGCCTACCTAATACCCATAGGATGATTGCCATGAACCTGCCTTTGAGCAGAAATACAGATAAATATCCAAGTTCCCCTTCTCATCTAGAGGCTCAGAGTAAACCTGTCAGAGCGCAGTGAGTCCAGGGGCTCACTGAGGGAGGGATGGAGGACCAGGAGGTGAGTGGTCACAAGGCAGGCAGGGCAGGGTTACACGGGTTACCTCAGGGTTACCTGAGGGCACACCTGCGTGCAGGGCACAGGGCAGGGCTGACCATGGCAGCCAGGGTCAACCAGAGCATCAGGGCAGTTTGTGGTGACTAAGTCCAGCCAGGACATCAGTCCATGGGGTCAGGGTCAAGTCTAGTGACAGTAACCAGGGTTGCTCAGTCAAGTGATTGCCAGGTAGGTCCATAGAGTCGACAGGCTGGGCTTGATAGACCTGGCCACAGCCTCTGGACCTCTCCTGTTAGTCCTGCTCAGGTGCTAGGGGAGGCCTGGACTTTGGAGTCCTCTGCCTTGCCAGCTGTACTGTGGTGTTCAGCTCCTGACTCCCCATACTTTATTGAGTAGCCAGCCCTTTCTGTGGCCTTTTTTTACCCTTTCTCTCCTTCTCCCATTGTAAAACATGCAGCTTAGGGATGGGAAGAAATCTGAGTAGTCAGACAATTTTAAAGATGGATTTGCAAAACAGAATAGTGCTGTGTCACCAGCTTACCCAGAGTTAGACATGTGCTAATCTTAAATAATTTCTGAATCTTTGTGATAGACAAGACTGGTTGCATGTTTGTTATACAGAAACCTTGGTCATTCAAAAATTGCCAAACAACAGTGTGGGTTTTCTGTGGAGCTTCTTAAGTTTCTCAGGGATGTGTTTTCTTCTTTTTATACCACTTTGTTGATACAAATCAGATGTAGTTATAGAGGAACTAATTATATGTGCTGTAAGTTCCTGTAAGATCCACTATAACTGTATTCCCATGAAAATTTTTAAGTGCTGATTCATCCCACCAAGTTCAATGGTTTTAGCCCACTTACACACCTGGGGAGTAAGAAATATTTGTATTTGTCTTAGAAGTGTAAACATGTAAGTTTGTAATGGTATTGCAGTAAATAGCTTCATACAAAGTATAACTAGAATTTTAAAATGCACCTTGCCCTACACTCTCTTAGTCCTCTTCACCTGAAAGCAAAGATGCATTCTTGGATCATAGCTGGAAACCTTCAAGACATAGGCCACAATAAAATTTTGTTGTGAGGGAAGGATATCAGGTGGGAATTTGTTCTCTTAGCTGCATGATAAGTCAACAGTCTTCCTATGGTTGTAAAGTACCTCTACTGAACTCAAAGCAAAAATTTTAACGTATGCTTTAAAATAATTGCAAATAAATTTCTAGTATATTACTTGCCTGCTAGTCAAGAACTGAGCTTGGCCTAACATGTGCCCTTACTTTGTTCTTATGATATGATTTTACTCCAATCTTAATTTCACACTGGTTAATTAAGTGGAGCACATCAAAGGTGATTCTAGGTTAATACACTAGGAGTGAACTACATAATATTACATAGCCATTTTGCAGCAGTCTGAATAGGAGACAGTTAAGTGCTCTAAAATATGGTGCATCCCTAGATGCTGTAAACTGACCAAGGTTCAAAGTGGGATGGTCATCTTTTAAAATCTGTAGAATGTGATTTTAATCCTGGATTTAAACATCCCAGATTCAGATATTGTCATCCAGATCTGAAGTCAATGACGTGAATTCATCCTGAAATCCAGCATCAGTTGCTCACCTCGAGCTATACCTCAAGCTATCGTTTGAGTTCCCCAATGTTCTGCACTTCAGGGCACACAGTGCATAATGCGGTTCTTCAGCCAGTCTTACTCCCTTGTTCTCTCTCATTACACAGTTAAAATGGAAAACGGGGAAGAAGTGGAAACAAGGACTTTCCTGCATTCTTGCATTTCTTTTCTTCCCAGCCTGATTTGTGCTTCTAGGCAGACTGGGAGTATTCAGGTCACAAAGTACCGCCAAAGCTGAGCCTACCCCAACAGTCTGTTGAACAGGCTCAGTACAAGTCTGTCCTTCACACTCTGTTCCCTGAACCAGCTCATTTGGCCTGAATAACTCAAAGGCCTGCAGTTTCCACATTTCATTTGTATTCCAGCATTTTAGTAGATAGAAAGTTCTTAGGTATTTCGACTGCAGTTTGCAAAGAACTTTGTATGGAAAAAATGCAGAAATGTATTTGTGAATTTATAATAGTCAGGTTTGATTACTGATTTCTAACTGATCTATGTTCCCCAAATCCGCTTTAGCACTAAATTGGTTTGAACAAAACCCCACTTGTATTACACCCCCCATCTTTGTAATGCAGTGTTAGAAGCTTAGCTCCATGTATAATCTGATGTAGTGCTATTGGGTATTTTTACAGGGGTTCAGACTAATGAGTGGTGTGCTAACATTTGGTTAATTGTCAGTGGTGATGATGTAGCTGAGTACTGCATTAGAGGGACAGTACAAACTCCCAGGAACAGCAGTAGGAGGAATGCCTGCCCCACTCCTTTCCATGGTAGAAGGACACCACTTGGCTACTCACTCTGAGACAGATGCTGTGATTTATTTCACCGGCAGATCCAGCCCACACGGGATTCTGAAACCTCTGCTATGATGCAGTAGTGCTGTGTGGGGTCCCTGCCTGCTCCCCGCCCGGTCCCAGCTCAGTCCCAGGCCGATCCCAGTTCGGTCCCGGCCCGATCCCAGCCCGGGGCCAGCTCCGCTCCCCTACCCGGGGCACTGCTGCCCCCTGCCGGACGGAGCTGGCCCCGGGGCCGTGCGTGCGGGGTGCGGGGCTCCGCCCGGTGTGTCCCCCTTGCCCACCCCTGCGCTGTGTTCAGCCTGTGCGAGCGCAGCCCACACGCGTGTGACACGTTTGCCCTCGGGTCCGACTGCTGGGCACCTCCTGGGGTTACGCAGTGCGAGGTGTGGGTGCCCGTAGTGAGCGTTGTGTTCCACCCGCTGCTGTGGGTGCCCATCGGCATCTGTGGGGTGCACGGGCCGCTGAAGTGGGACCCAGCGAGCCAGGTGCTGTTAGGCGCAGACAGTGCTGGGTAGAAGAAGGAGATTGCATATAGTCGGTTTATGCTCGCACTCCGTGCAGCAGCTATGCCTTACCAAGGGGAAAAGCTGTCCAGGGTTTTATTCCGGTGCTCTGCACAGCACTGGGAATCCACGGCAATCCAGTCACAGAACAAGGACACGTGCTGGTGTACACGGAGAAGTTATGCAGATCAGCTGTGGGGCCCAGGTGTTCCTTGCTGACGTTGAGCATGATGCTAGGCTGGACCTGTGCCCTCTGAGCCTCCGGTGCCCTGTACCTGGACACTTGAGGAACGTGTTTTTAATATAGCACTTCCATCTGCAGTGGGAATTGATCATATTTACCTAGCTCAAGAGTAATGATATGAGGTTGACTAGTTGACCGAACAGGCCCCGGGAACACGAGTGGCCCCGCCCGGCCGGCACGTGACCGCGGTAGCGTTGTTGGGGCGCGTCCTCGGCGCGCAGGTGCAGCGGGGGGCGTGTCCTTCCGCAGGGCCCGCCCCGCCAGTGACGCCACCGCGCGCGCCCGGCCCCACCCCTCGCGCGACGTCAGGCGGCTGGGCCGGGCGGTGGCGGCGCGCGGGGATGGAGTGGCCGCCGCTCGGCCGGTGGGTGACCGTCGGACCGCGAGGTCGGGAACGGAGAGGGAACGGGGTCGGGAACGGGGCGGGAGAACACCCGGAACCGCGGGAAGAGGCCATGGGACCCCGCCGGCCCGGTCCCGGGTTCACCCATCGCGAGCCCCTCGACCGCCCCCAGACCCACCGCTCGGCCGCGCTCTCTCTCGCCGCCCCCGCTCCTGCGGCTGGTTTAAGACCCTGTGGCCTAGTTGCGGCCCCGCCGGCCCGCTCGCCGCGTTCTGGGCCGTCGTGCGGGGCGCAGGGCCCAGGCTGCGCGGGGCGATGTCCGGCCCGGCGGTGGCGAGCGGCGCCCGCGGCCCGCGGCCCCTGTCGTGTCCCCCGCGATCGCCCCTGTCCCCGCGGCCCCCATACCCCCCGGCCCCTGCCGGCGGCGGCCCCACGCACGTGTGGCCGGTGCTGGGGGATCGCGAGGCACCGCCGCGGCCTTCGCGCCGGTTTAGGGTTGGCTCAGGCGTGTGTTCGCTTCACCGATCCCAGCTCGCCTTGACTGTCTTTGATCATTAAGACACGAATTATTTCATGGCGAGGTCAGAATTTGACGGCTTAAAAGCAGATTGTCAGTGACAGGCCTTTAATGTAAACAACTTAAGGTGTAAAGCAGCAGTTTCGAAGCTTTACGAGTGCCAAAATTTACGAGGCTTGGAGCTGATGCTCTGTGACTTGGCTGCAGCTGCTGTCACTGACAACGCAGAAATACCTGATGTGCCTTAGTGACAAATGTGGCCAGCTAAACTCCCATGGTGGGTGGAGGCATCGTTTTCACTAATAAATTCTATCAGTAGGGAAACCTAATGAGGCTTCTTGGTGGGTAGGCAGTGTAAAGGTCTGAACTGAAGGTACAAAGATTTGAGTGGAAAGCTATGGGAGGAGGAGAAAGAAGAGGGTAATGCAACTCCCACTGCATCAGTAAACAGTGTCTATCATCCACAAACCTTAAAATCAGGTGTTTCTGCAGGTTAGAAGCCATTAGTAACAGTCCAGGCTACCAGTGTGGTCACTGAAGTAATGATGCCGTGATCTGAGCGGGTGCCACTGGGTTCTCCTCAGCTTGGGGAGTGAGTGCTGCTGTCTTACTGACTCTGTCTTATTCAAGATTAACATGTGGCAGGTGATGACTCCATGTTTGATCACGATCCTTCTCTTAGGGTAAATTCTCTTAGGGTAAATTATGGTTAAAAAAATTTGTCCACCTGGAGGTGTCTAGAGGCAAGGAAAGCCCAGTGAGTAGGTGTACTCACTGGAAGGGCTGTTTGTGTCTTGGTGCGGGGGGACTCTTCCTTCTCTTGTCTGGAGACTGTGGGGCTCCCCAGCTTGCAAGACTTTTGCACTGCTCAGCAACTCTGTAGCCACACAGGATTCTGGCACCAAATTAACAAGTTTGTTGGAGCTTTATATCCACTGTGTCCAGTTCTGCTGCCTGATAAACCCACCTAGCTGGTCTGGAAGCCATCCAAAATATGGAAACAAACTGAAGACAGAGAAAGATCTACTTTATGTGGAATTTGCTTTAGAAAGAAATTGGAACTTCAGGTTCCATAAAGTTTGGAGTTTCCCCCCTCCATTTACCACATAAAAGTTGCTGAGTTTGGTTTTCTAAGCAGTTTTGTGTCATGGTTTGGGCTGTCTCGCATCTTATTTAATCATAACTGAAGTTCCTGTAATTGAAACCTATGTCTAATTCAGATACAAAATAGAAATCATTGAAAGTCTACAGGTTTTGTTTCCATGTGTTTAGAGAGGTGCATTCTGCAGGAAATGGATTGTATCTAGCGAGTCAGCTCCTCATGCTTGGGTGAATGGCCAGCAACTGTGGCTGCACTGGAGTCAAGCAAACCTCGTGTTAGTGTTTCCTCTGGTCTTTCTGAGAATTGTTTTTGAACCATTCAAAAAGACTTGGTGTGATAATATCTTGGGCTTGGTTTCTAGGAATTTTTGCTTAGAGCTCTGGGAGAGGAGTCTTCCCTCTCTGCTGGTTTCCCCAGCACATTTACTGGAGTGGCACATTTACTGGTGTGGTATGTCCTCAGGTGGTTCTGTAGCTGTCTGCCAGTGAGAGCTGGGCTTTGGCACCTGGATTCACCAAGTGCACGGTATTTCTCGGGTGAGCTGACTGGTTGGCTGCTTCTTGATAGAACTGGAGTCTCCTCACCCCTGAAATACAGGGGGTGGTTTTTGCTGTGTCTGTCCCCTAAGGTCTGGTGAAGGCTGTGGCACAGTGAATGCTGCTCGGCACAGAGGTCGTGTGGTCTCTGTGGGGACTGGAGCTCACGGGGACTTGAGTTACCTCTCTGGGGCCAGGAACAGGGTGGTGTCTCAATAGCAAGGCTTGTTAAAAGTGGTTTGTAGGCAAGGAGCCCTGGGTGGGCCAGGTGACATCCAGAGGTCCCTTCCAAGGTCAGCAAATCTGTGAACTTGGCACAATGTTTCCTAGAGGATAGACTGGTGTCTCTGGGAAGGGTGAAGATGGCTGAATGAAATGGAACGTGAAGGTGGCAGGCTAGATGTGCGTTGTCTGCACTTCCAGAAACTCAGTGTTCTACTGTGATTAAATACTTAAAATACTTAACTCCCCTAGGCAATTGAGACTCTGGATATTGTGACAGCACAATGAGCTGATTCTTTGGGCTTGAATTTAAGCTCCAAATTCTCAAAATTGTTCTTCCAGCCAAGCATGTTACGGAAAAAGGAAAGACGGAAACAAACAATTGTGTGGAATTAAATATGCTTTTGCAAAATGTAACGTCCTTATACTTTCAGATGCATTTTTTGGTAATGCAGATCTAGTTGACCCTTTTTAATTATAGAGAAAAATCCTACTCATGTACCAAAAATACAAAACACTTCTATCAAAGTAAGATTGAAAACTTTGTTTTGGAAGCTAGATCTGACACACCATGTGAAATGCAAACACAGAACAGAAGGTCTCTGCCCCCAAAAAGTTTATGTTTTATTATCCAAATAATTTTATTTATAAATCCAAACCTGAGAAGTTCAGAAGTTTGCCAACACTCCTGAACATTTTTGCCATGCAGGTACCCCCCAAATATGTACTTTATGTGCATACTGTGTTGGGCTTCCATCATGCACTGTGTTGGTCCTCATTTTGGACAGTGGCTTAGTTCTTTGGTCTGACACTGGTCACACAAGCACTCCTGTGTGAAAATACACAGTGAACATCAAGGCATTTGGTGAGCTGGGAAGGTTTATCTGAATCAGGGCAATCTGTGATGTGGTATAGTGTTGCATGCTCTGATGCGATGGAATATTATTTGAATGCTTAGAGGATTTCCCTCCTTGAGATAATTTATTAGGTTAAAGTAGTCAGAATATGAGGTAACTTCAGAGGCTGCTTCTGGTTTTAAATACATCAAAGCTATCAGAAACCCAGGTTTTCAAATGAATTAATTCTTTTTTTTTGAAGGGGAGTCTGAATATGTGTGCTGTTTTATTGTTTATCAGGTATTAATGGTGTTTCTTATTTATTATGCTTGTTAATTTTGGCAGGTCTTTCTCCTCTACAAAGAAGATTTGTTGCCAAGATTTATTCTGAAAATGACCTACAATACTGACTGCAGATGTCTGCAAATATAGAAGCTGATAAATCATATCTTCTTCCCTCTCCTGACTTTCCTGTTTCCTGTGGAATTTATACTTATAAATTTTTTTCAAGTTATGTGTCTGTTGATGACATTTGGATTACAACTGTGAGCATATCTATGCAAAGAGACGTGCTACCCTGAGCACTTTTGAGGTATGTATGCCTGCTATGACTTAGAACATATGGAAAGGAAAGGCTATCTGATAAGGGCAAAGAGAGCTCTAGATGTACATATTCTAGATTTAGGCTGATGTGCACCATTTTGCATGGTTTTAGCAGTAGAGTATACATGTATGCAGTGAGGCTGTAGGAGCACCAGAATACCCAGCTGGCGTTGCATGGAGGGCGACCTTGGTTGAACCTGCTGTGGGAGTACTCAAAAGACTGTCTTGAGAAAAGCTGTACTCACTGCTCACCCATTCAGTTCCTAAATACCACCATGGTCTGCAGAAATTTTCTTCTAAGTATGTGACAGACGTAGCAGTGATTGAAATGTGCCTGGGAGGCCCTGGTGGTTGCTCTATTTGCTTAGATAAAGCACTGACATGACGTTACAGAGTACTTGCCTTGAATTGGGAGGCATCTGGAATGAAGGTTAGGAAAGAAAGATATTTTTCTTGCCTTCCTGTCCACAAGTGCTGGCACAGTGTCTCTGCCCCCAAAAAGGAACAGTCTCATTAGACAGATGCCTGTGATGTACAAGAGTAGCAGAGCTGGGTGGGATTTGCCTTGTTGCTGTGCAGGTTTGTTCCACCCAGGTAGCAGGAGATGGACAACCTTGGCTGTTTCTGCAGTATAGAAAGTCACCAGCATGCACAGTTCTATTTTCCTGGAGGCTTTTAGCTATATGTAGTCTGTACATATTCTCAACCTGGAATGAGGAAGGTGGCTAACTGTCTCTGTGCAGGCTTAGAGGAGGCCTGTGTGCACTGATAATATTTGTTCCTTCTGTAAACTACTTGGACAAGTGATATAGATGCCAGCGTTCCAGGGCAGTGGTGGTCTTGTCAGTTAATGGTGGGTTGCAGCGAAAGGCAGCCAAACACACACCTCTCTGGCTTCCAGAAGAGACATTCATTAGTGGGTTTTATTTAAAAAGGAAATCTAATTGTGCCGAAAGTAGCTACCTGACTGAATCATTAATCAGGCCACTTTGCTGTACAGTATGTGTTTAGCAGACAGCACACGCCCTTTTGTTGATAAGCTCCAGTGATCAGGCTGAGATGATACTGGAGGGACACAGATCTGACCTGTCTCCCTGTTTGACTTAATGCAGCCTGGTGGTGTTCCTGTTACAGGAGGGCAGAATGGGCCGTGTTGCAGTGCTGGTGTGAGCTGTGATGTGAGCAAAGTGCTGAGGTTGGGTGGGCGACCCCTTACATACGCTGAATGAATTCCTCCATCAGTTGCCTGAAGGCAGAGCTGGGGCCCGGGATTGGCATCTTGGTGAGATTCTCTGTTATGAGTGGGCAGAAGTTGGTGCAGCACACTTTAAATGTGTTTCTCAGTCTGCCTGGGCAGTGTTGTTTGGCTGTGGCAGTGTGCAAACGTAGCATTGGGCAGAAAGGAGGAGCATTGTTTCCTGTTAGCTGCTTTCGTGGAAACTGTAGGAACACACTGGGAGTGAAGTGGGTTGCTGAGCTGCCCTTTGCCATCTTAGTGGTACTTTCTGCAGTGTACCAGGGATGTGAATTCTGTAACCCAACTTGGTGCATTTTTTTGTTGTATATAAATAAGTTGTGATCGCTGTAATTCTATCACTTAATGGTGCATATTTCCCAAAAAACCTGCCATTTTGTGAAAATAAAACAATTCCCACAGTATCTCTGAATACCTGTAAGAATACATAGATTGCATGTCTCCCTTAGGGTATATCCCTAAACAGAGTATTAGTCTTTATTTCCTTAACTGTAAGATGATGTTGACCTACCTTTGTAGAACATTCAGCTTCATGAAAAATGTAAATATTGCAGTTTAATTATTCAAACTCATATAACTAAAAGTGAATACTAAAGTGTAGAGTAACAAAGATTGAGTATAAGATAAAGTTTTCTTTTGATGTAAAGAAGTGGTCTGAAAGGTGAAATTGTGTACATTAGAGAATGTTGCATTAAACTGTTATACAGGGTCCAAAAATTTCAAAGAGCATTAAAAGACCATGCAGTGTTGAGATGAATGGTACTGCCATTGATTCAGCTGGTTGGATGGGTTATGACAGGATGTTTGCAGACACCTATTTAAAGTTTCTTCAGGCATAAATTTGGCAAATTTCAGTATTTTTTTGGTTTGTGTTAGTTGATGGTGTCCTTAACAAATCCCATAGTGGCCTTTGTACTAAAGCTGTTGACTGTTATTTTCCTGAAAGCCAGTTGCCATGGTGATTATCCTGAGGGCAAGTAAATGTGTTTTTCATGAATCCCAGTTATACTAGTTTTAGCAAAAGGACTGTGGCCTTTTCTGGGATCACTGGAACTGCTGCACCCATAGCACTCCCATGTTTGTAAATCACTGCCTGCTGAACCAGCATCTCATGCATTAGTGGGTCGTGGTCATAAGGGGTAGGGTCACTTGTCTGTGAAGAACAGTGAGTGTCCTTGCTGTGATCCTGAGGTTGAATAACAGTTAAAATGGGAGAAATGAATAAAGAGCGACTGGGTCAGAATCTGTTAAGACTGAACTTGGCCCATTCAGGCCAGTGGCGGCTGACTGACGAGTAAAACAAAAGCTCTGTTGGTGAAAGCCAGTCTCTCCAAGGTGCGTGGGGCTGTGGTCCTTCCCTGTGCTGGCTTTCAGCTGGGGTAGCCTCTAGCTCTGGTTGCCACTGATTTATATTAAATGCCTTGCGGAGGAAGATACTATTGTATATGTGAGCCTTTGCATAACAGAAGAACTTGGTTAGTTCACATTGGATACCTGTGAGACTGCTTGGGCTGCAGAGCATCCTGTGGTAAGAGGAGCAGAGAGGGAGGCTGTATCAGTGGCTGCTTGCTGCTTTGCAGAGTAATTGTCGTGCTTTTGCTGCAGGAGTTAGTTCTCAGCTGGTTTGTTGTGCTGAAATTTTTGATTCTGGTTTACTGAAGTCCTTTAAATGCTTCAGGTTCAGTTTCAGTCTGTGGGAGAAGTACTGGGTCCAGTACTGTACAATCTCTTTATTAGTAACGTATTAATAGGGCCAGATGAAGAATTTTATAGGTGATGCAAGATGGGAAGTTGATTGACCTGATGATTGTGTTGCCATTCAGAGGCACCTGGCTAGGCTTGAGGAATAGGCAGGAACCTCATGAGGTTCAACAAAGGGAAGTGGGAAGCTCTGCACCTAGGGAGTACCCATGTTCTAGCTGGTGTTCTATAACCACCCATGTACCTGTACTGGGGGCTGCACCAGCTGCAAAGCTGCTCTGCAGCAAGCAGACGGGTGTTCTGGCAGAAACCCAAGTTGCACAATGGCTCTGTAAAGTGCCATTAACTTGTTTTGGCTCTGATTACTTCACCTGCACCTTCTCAGTGGTAGCTGAAATTCAGCCTTATTTCAAATAAGACTGCTCCCTTTTTGTGCTGCTTTGGGTAAAGATTTGTGGATTTTTTTTTTGTTAATGTGGATTCTGCCATGAATGTGGGTGGAAACATTCTGATTTTGGCTGAAGTTTTAAATGCATGACTACTTGATTCCCATTGGCAACAAAGTAGTCAAGCCAAATTTCTTTATACCAAATTACTGTCTCTGTGCAGCTGGATGTGGAGGTGGCTATTGAAGAGCAGCATATTTGAGAGTGGCTGCTTTGCTGTGCTGTGTTTGTGCAGTTTGTGTGTGTGTCTCTAGAATGCATAAAAAGATCTAATAGAAGAGAAGGAAATAGAAAAAAAGAAAAGGAGATGTGCATCAGTATTTTTATTGCAGAAGTCCAAAAAGTGAGCAAAGCAGGGAGTTCACAAGTGCGTGTGGTAGCAGTTGATGGGTGGCCAACATGGGTCCCGTTCCAAATGGTACTGCTCTGAGGGGATAGGGAGTTGTGGCTGTGCTGGGCTGGTTCCTTGGCACCTGAAAAGAGGCCTGGCTGCATGTCTGTGTGCTGCAGGGCAGGTGCCCATGGCTCTGCTCACATGGTGTCTGTGAGATACACGGGCTAGGCTGATGCTGTTCCTAACCCGTTAGGGTACATAGGAAAACACTTTTATTGTTCCTTCTCTCAAGCTCTGCTTGAGCCTACCTGGGACTGGGATAAGTGGCTGTGATGAGTTGTCAAAAACACCTTATGCATGTGTCCTATTTCTTTTGATGCTGATAGCAGGTGTTTAACACTGAGAGCAGGTAAGGAGGTGTGGATGGGTGTAGTCTTTTACTAATAGCTCCTCCCAGCCTCCAGCAAGTGCTGACTGCAGGACTTCAAGCAGTGTTTGATGAGCAACCCGAACATCTTGTTTGTAGTCCTGCGGGGAGGAATGTGCTAATGCTTGGTTTAGAAAAGGCCATGTAAACAAACCAGACCCAGATTAAAGCGACTATTCTTATACAACTTTTTAAGAGTTGCACTTAAGTAACAGCTCCCTAGACTAGCTGTCTTGAAGAAGGGTGAGGAGGGAAAGTTTTCTTCTGAAGAGCGAGATGAAGCTCTCAGTGGTTGAGCAGCATAAACGGTCAGCATTAGTGCTGACTATTGACTTCTGGTTGGAATTCCTGTCTTGCCAGATTTGTGTCGCGTTTTAAACAATACTGGTAGAAAGAGCTGGTTGTGAGTCATCAGGGGGGAGTCGTTTACCACTGTGCGAGGTTAGTTCTACTTTCTTCTTTCACGAGTCATTGTAAATACGATACTTTCCAAAATTCAGGGCTAAAAGCGCATGTTAAAATCACACATAGTGTGGGGTGTAGGTTGGTGGTAGATGATATCTTTCTTTACAAGCCTGCTAATTTAACAAGTTTTAACCTCCTTACAACTGCAAGCCTGGAATAAACCTTTCTTTTAGAACCAGAGTTGCTAAATCTTGCCAGCTTCTCTGCTGGCATTATAACAGATAATTCTGCTAGGAGTTAAAATGAGAGGCCATCTCTTCTTTTCTTTGTATTACTAGCATGCTTAGAAGTCTCCCTTTGATGCCAGAAATAGCTGTAGTATAACCTTTTGTCTTCAGTTGGAAGTGGCATGAAAATACCTGTATTTCCACTTTGTGGTTCTCTTGTTCCTGACATTTGAGTCAGCTTTGACACACAGAAAGTAGCAGTGTCTCTTGGCAGACAGGCAGTGAGGAAATAAGAGCAGCTTTGATCTCTCTCCTCCACCCCTTCCTGTCCTGAAAAGATCCTGCTGAAATTCTTGCCATGGCCTAGTCTCTTTCCAGAGACTAAAGAATCAGATCCAGATAATGTGAATGTTAGTAGGAAAAGTCAACAGTAGGAGTGCAACTGACTAGAAAAATATTTGAGATGCTTCATGGAATTAAATCCATTATTTTCTTTGTGGAAGACTCATTGTTTTGAATATTTGCTTAACACTTCTTCAGTCTTTTACTTTAGGGGAGGTAGTTTCTCTGTTTGCAAAATTCAGTATTTGAACTGTGGAAGTGAAATCACCTGTATTCTGATGAATCCTTGCTGAAGCTCACTGAGTTCCTATTTCTGCAGCATGTTGTGCCATAGCATCAGACAGGAGGTTTTTGATAACACCATTTTGGCGTAATTGTGTACCCTTTCTGTCTGCTTCCTCCCTTTAACCTTGTCCCAAAGTGTTACACCAGTAACAAAGTATTGCCTCTCAGTGCCCACCTGTGGGAACTCTGGGACACAGACTCTGAACAGTGGCAGCTGTGAAACAACTTGAGCCAAAAGCAGCTGCTGATCTGTAGGTCCTGTAGTGCTGTAGGTCATCCTTCATATCTCTGAAGACCTATGCTGATAAAAGCTCTTAAGTTCTAAAAGCTCTTAAGTCTTTAGTTACTATAAAAATGACATTAAAACATAAAAAAAAGATGACAAATAGAGTGACTGAAGTTTCTGTTAGCGACACCTCGTGTGACCAATACTTCACACATTATGCTTAGTTCTCCACTCATGGTAGTATAGAAATGGAATATCTTCTATATGAAGATCTTTTTCAAAAACATCTTCGTTCATTTTTTCTGAGTTCTTAATATTTGCTGTCATCATTTTCTTCATATTCTAGCATCCCACTTCAGTGGATCTGAGTAACCCTTTCTTCCTCTCTTACTGTCTTAGAGATGGGAATTTGATGTGGAATAAAAAGTCAAAATACCCCAGTTTTGCAGAGTTCTTGTAGTGTTCCTCTGAAGCATAGTGTGCTTCCTGTTTTCAAGGATTGGTTGAATTAATTATCGTCTTTGGAAAATCTGGGTGATCTGGCTGTGTTTCAGAATAGTTTGTGAGACTGGCTAGAGAAATGCAGTCCCCATGTCCCCATGGTGAACACTGGGTAAACAAGAGCCAGCTGTTTGGCCTGTGCTGGGAGCATTGAATGGCTAAAAAGAAGAAAATAAAATCTATATGGTGCAGACTGGCCTTGCAGGCTGAGGCCCTGGCATCTTCTTCTGCTTTCGGCTTGTGGTGGTGGCCATAAACTCCAAGAGAAAATGCTCCTTCACAAGGACTTCTTGATTAACTCTGTAAGGTTCAGTTTTAACTTCAGTCATGTTTGTATCCCTTCAGTTATTTGAAAGAGTTTAAAATAGGACAGCTTCCAGAGGCACTTGCATTTCAATGAAAAAAAAATTACTAAAAAAACCCCAATTTAAAAGTTGAAATCGTGCTCTCACTGTTGTTTATATATATGTCTTTTGTCCCATTTCCAGAATTGTGTCTCATACCCAATTTCTTTTGTAGTTTCAGTGGAGGGACTGCTGTGCATCAGCCATGCTAAAGGGCAAATGATGGAGGCAAGTACAAGTTTATTCTTTCACTGTTATCTAATGTTGGTTTTGCCAGTTTTTTCTTTTGAACTGTTTTGTTTCCCAGGGCTTCTGGGAAATAATTGCACAAATGAAGGACTGTATTAGAATGTTCTGACGTTTAATAATGTCATAATATTTGCTCAGGTGGCTGTATATGGAACTGTGAATTTTGTTCGTTATGTATTTTATTCTTGTACAAATAAGAAATGTATGGTTTTGAACTTTATGCTATAAAGTATTGTTTCCTCCCACTAACAGAATATAAAGGTGGTAGTTAGTAGAAAAAACAAAAGCGAGCACAAAAGTTGAATCTTAAGGCAAATAAGTGTGCTGATTAATTGTGAAGATTCGCAGTTCTTCACACTTATGAGTATTGTTTTTTTCCCCCAAAAGTAGATACTAGAACAAGTAAGTAGTTGTAAGGATCTTCATACCAGATGTGTAATTTGCAAAGCTCATTTCAGGCTCACAACAGACTTATCCCATGGAAACAGAAATAGGAGATTACTACAAAGGTCCCATTAGGAGCCTCTCAGAGGCCATATAATTTCAGAAATCTGTCCCAGAATACACAGGGTGGCCATGCCTTGTTTGTAAGATCACTGTGGGCTGGTTTGTTTCAGGTTGGTTTGTAAATTGCCTTAGGGTTAGTTTAAGCAGAGTAATTTTTTCTAGCAGATAATGCGTGGAACTCCAGTTAGACTCAAGTGGTGTTCTTTAAGATCAACAGCATTACCAGTTATAATGTGGGTAGAGAGTATGCAGGAGATCAAAGGGATCCTGGCTGGAGAGTGTACCGGTCATCCTAAATAAGAAATGCAGTTCTTATCTGACTTTGATGACTGAAAAATAAATGTTGAGTGAATTAGCTAAAATGAAAAAGGCAGTTATGGGTCAGCTGTCAGGTTTGTATTTTATACACCAAATAGTTTTGGGACTCTTGCTTTTTTAGATGATGAGTTTTGTTCACTGAACCATTTGATCTGTTGGTTAAAAATGAGCATCTAGTTTTGCAATTTTTTTGTCCCAAAACATAAATTGAATGGAGACTTGTAATGTAACTTTCTGCAAAACCTGTTACCTGAGGGGAAAAAAAAAAAAAAGATTAAGAAAAAGCAAGCTCAAAAGTGAAAGCGTACCACTAGACATAAAGGCACATGAATTACTTCAAGAAAATGTTAAGTATATAAGTATGTCGTTGGCACATCTTATTTTCTTCTGCCACACAACTGCTGCATGAATGTAGGTAAATATATTTTTCTTGGATGTAATTTATTCCTTTGCATTTAATGTGTTACTGATTGAACTGGCCAGTATATTTAGACCCGATGCTTATAGCATCTTCAAAGTACTGAGATCAAATCCTGCATGATTCCAGTGTTCTGCTTTCTGTAAGTACTGAGTTTCTTCTTGCCTCCAACTGATAGCAGTGAGACTTGGAAAAAAGTGAGAGAGAGGCAATTCTTCTGATATTTTTGGATGGCAATTTGGAGAGCATTTTGGAATATCTGTTTAACCCATTGTGTTAGGCTTCAAATGCACAAGATTGAGAGCATTCCAATTGTAAACTCAATGCATTATGTTTCTGCAGTTGTTTTAGCATAGAATTGAACACTCTCAAATCCCAAATATGCTGAGTTTCAAATAATTCTTTTCTAAAGCACAAAGTGCTTTCTGCCAAGATTGAGGTAGACCTTTGTGAGCTTGTTTCTGTATTTATAGAAGCCTAAGCAAAATTTTCTCCTGCAAAAAACAGTGGTCAGCTTCTAAGCATGTGATCTCATGGTGCTGATGTAAAACTCTTTCAGTTACTGTGTCCTTCCTTCCTCCCTTCCTTCCCTGTATCTTTCCTGACCTTCTCCCATAGTTGTTGCTATACAAGTGCTGAGCTGCACTGTTGTATAATCCAGTTCTGCCTGAGCCCAGGGAATGACTCGGGTTGAGCTCTCCAAGAACAGCTGCGCAGCTCCTGTGCCAGAGGCTGCACTGCACATACCTGGTGCTGATCCCTTGCAGATTGGTTGCTTAATCTACTTTTCAAAAGGCATTCTTGTTTGCTCTGGGAGCTATGGACAAGAGTATGCCAATTGAAAGCATTTCACTTGCCTGTTCTTGCTTGAAGATACATTTTCCAGTGCCATCAGTGGATGCTGGCTGTAATAAGCCATTTCTCACTATTTGGAAATTAATTGAGTGAACATTTGGAAATGTTGTGGGTTTTTGCATGTATTAGATGCTGTTAAGTTAGGGTCTTAGTATCAGATCTTTGTCAAAGAGCAAAATTAATTCTGCCAAAGTGACTAACATACTAGTCAGAAGTTTAACCTCATGTTCTGTTAGATGTTATTATGGACTTGTTCTTAATAAACAAAACCCCACTGGTTTCTTCTTGCTTCTCCCCCTTTTGAACAGCTTTTTTACCTTTGTTGCTTTCCTGTGCCCTCTGTGCTGGGCTTCTCTGCCCAGGCAATGAATGACTTGTCTCTCACACAAGCTTCAGCTTCTGCATACAGCCTAAATGCAACTAATGCCATGTGGAGGGGTGCTCCAAGGACTGATACATTTTATTTTGTTAACAGCATGTTTTGCACATTGGATTTTTAACCCACACCTGCTGCATGGATGTATAATAATGACTACTCTTTTGTTTAACATTAGATAAGCATGAGATCACCGAGGCACAGCTGCATGTGTAGTCACTCTTGAAGCAATTACACGCCTAATTGGCTGGCAATCTTGGCATTTTCAAAATAAACACAAGCCTTTTAAAGAAAGGGGACATATTTATGTATGAATAGTCAAATAAACTTGTTGGGTGTCATCAATGGAGCCGTCTGGCACTGAACAGTTGTCTGATGACCCTGATCCTGGAGGCAAATCCCAAGATCAAGAGACCAAAAAACAACATGAATCAGAGCAAAAATTATCCAAAATAACGCATAATGCTTTGGAGAACATTAATGTCATTGGTCAAGGCTTGAAGCACCTGTTCCAGCATCAGCGCAG
This sequence comes from Cyanoderma ruficeps, assembly GCA_008694505.1. Taxonomy (NCBI): domain Eukaryota; kingdom Metazoa; phylum Chordata; class Aves; order Passeriformes; family Timaliidae; genus Cyanoderma; species Cyanoderma ruficeps. Next base: position 12,663,131 of record VZDJ01000056.1, on the reverse strand, counting down.
GAGGTCATCTGTTTCTCCACACGATGTCCAGCAAGCTCAGGCTGAGCTGGAGCCTGACCTGGATTTGGAAAGCCAAAGCGTCTGTGCTGAAATTGATGGTGTCTCCACCCACCCCACAGCTCTGAACCGGGTGCTTCAGCAGATCAGAGTGCCACCCAAAATGAAGAGAGGGACCAGCCTGCACAGCAGGTGGGGCAAGGGAGATGCCCCAAAAGGAAGCCCGCAGATCAACAGAAGGTCTGCTCAGGATGTTCAGTCGGGTCGGCCCAGATCATCATCCACTACGGATGCTCCCACAAACTTGTCTGTGATGGAGATTGCGTCTTCTATCTATGTAGGTGGAGAGGAGGCCGCAGCAGCAGCAGTAAGTTACTCAGATTTACCTTTGATCTTTATCATCTCCTTGTATGTTTTCTTAAGCCCTTTGAAATCTTGTTTTGAAAAGCAGGTTTCTTTCAGCAAATTCAAATGGTGCTGTGTTCAAAAGCTTCTTCAGTGGTGAAGCAAAGAGCTTAAAAGATGCAAGCATTAGTCATTTTCTCACATGGCAGGTGGCTGATTTTATATGTATTTGATCAGTGAAATGAGAGCTACTTTTGAAACACGTTAGGTTGTTTTTTGGTGGCACACCACAGTCAAACAAGGAGTGATGGGCCGAGCGGCAGCCAGAGTAGCCCTCCTTAGCAACTGTTAGCTAGTTCCTGCAAGAAAACTTTCCATTTACCTAGATGATTTTTTAAATTCCTCTCTCATGTTCTTCTGTATTTTATAAAAGAAAAGAATTCCATTTTAGGTGGATGGTGCTGTTGGTCTTTCAGGCTGTGAAGACTCTGGAACATGGGCTGCAGCCTGCACAGCTGTCCAACTCCTCAGTGCTATGTGTATTAGATCAGCCTGGCTGCTCTGCTGATGAGGGATCACTGCTGTCTCCTTCAGTTTGTCTTGCCTGTGTGGGAAAAACATTCAGTGAAATGACAGTCTCTGTTCTGTGACATGTTCTTGCAAAGTTGTGCATATCAGCTTATTGACGATATCAAGAAGCAGCATTTGTCTTACCATTTCTCCCCTTTCCCAGATCAATTTAGTTGAAGCATTCTTGGAGTTTGATGGGGTTTTTTTGTTTGGTTTCTGAAAAAGTAGCTTTCTGATTAGCTAATTTTAGCTTGTTCAGGACACTGGTTCAGAGAGTCCCCTGAAAAACAGCCCTTAATAACAAGGGTGTCTATGGAGATTGGATATACTTTAAAAAAAGTTGTTTCCTCTTGCAAGAAGCATTAAAGGAGTCTGCCTGGGGGGGTATCTGAAGCTTTTGCTTCTTGCCAACTGTTGAAACAACAGAGACAGTAATAAAGTTGTTGTGAAAAGCATGCACTCTCCTGCGCTGGTTAACTTCGCAGTTAATCAAACCATTGAGAGTCCTCAGAAAGAGACCTCATAATAGCTTCAGGTGCATTTGTGTACTGCCTCTCTCCTAATTGTGCGTGAACTCACAATCTTTGTTTCAGGCGAATTTTAGGGAAAATTGTTAGTTTTTTTGAGTTTGTACCCAAATTCAGCAACAGAAGTTTATAAAGCAAGGTCTGGTTTGTTGATTTAAAACAGTAATCCCTTTACTTGATGTATGAGCAGGGAGATTGAACAGGCCTAAGCATATTAGGTAAATAATATAGGAAAATGGGGAAAGGCCTGGAGTGATGTGTCTTTTCTCCCAACAATGCAGCTTGTCTGATGAAATGGTTTCCCAGATTGGTGGTTTCCAGAGTGGAGTGTGAGTAGGACAGTCCACTGGAGTGTAGGAAGGAAATACTTTTTGGTTTCTTTTATCTTTCTTTTCCTTTATAGCTAGTGTTTCTGTGTATGTTTTAAAATAAGCATATTGTATTAGTTGAGTAGTACATATATATAGTTTATGAATAAGCATACATCTATTGGGAGTCGGTGCTCCAAAATTTTGTACTGATTCAGTGTGCAAAGTTTGGAAACCATTGGGATCACTTGGCAGGAGTGACAGGAAAAATGAGAACTGCTAATCTGATAGCATTCTGCTACAGCATTTTGCAGCTGTGAGAACAAATTTAGGAGTCAGTTTTTGGCATATGAGGACCTGTGATTAGGTGAAGCAGCCACTTTGACCCTGCAGCTGCCGTTCCTCTGGAGCAGCATGCAGCTCGGAGGAGTGCCTGGGAACAGGGGTCCGTGGGCTCCTGAGGCTGTCACCCCAGTGGAGAACCATCCTCGGGGCTGCTGGCTGTGCCCTCGGAGGCCTGAGGGAGAGGGGCTGCACGGGCTTTTTCTCCTCCGCGTTGGAGAGGAGAAGAGAGGACGACTGGAGCCTGAAAGAAGAAAACAAAATGAGGAAGGAAAGACCACCTTTGGGGACTAAACCATCAGAGACATCTGTGACCAGTTGACCCTTGGTAGAGCTTAGTGAATTTCCAGGTGCTTTTTAATATTTGCACCATCTTGTGACAAACAATAACAATGCCTACTGTAGGTCTAAAGCTTCTTGGCCAAGGAAATACTGCTATGGGGAAGGAGACCTAAAATGAGAGAGAGATGTGAGTGTCAATCCCTTGTGCAGAAATCACGTTGCATGTGCCTGTTTTCTGTTACTAGCTTTTGTCTTTTAGTGGGTAGTCTGTAGCAGAGGGAAGAAGGATGGGCGGAAGAGTTGGATTCTTTCTTTTCCTGGAAAATTTTGGCAGGTCTGTGTGGTATACCGCATTCTCTCTCCCAGGAGCAGGTAACAGCACTACCCCACAGTGTGGCACAAGGATTGAAAGAGTTATTCAGTAGTTTAATGCCACCTTCCAGAAATGGGGATTTCTATCCCCTCACACCTGCAAGAGCCAGAAGAGTTAAGACTGCTGCAATATTACTGTGCAATCTGCATAATGTTAGGAGCTGTAAAATCATATGAACTACCCTTGATTTAATTTGCACAGGAAACACGAAGTAAAAATTGGAAAATACAAATGTTGGGGCTGTTTCACAGAGAGCCACAGAATGCTGTCTGATATTCCATGAAATGTACCGTGTGTCTTGGCTGTATTAGCATGATATCTTGCTGTTATTTCAGCCTGAGATGTACTGCCTTGGCCATGGCATGTGTCTGTGCATACTAGGATTAAAGTATGTTGATGGCACTCAGTTACACATTAATGGGAGACAACCTGCCGGTTAAATGCAGATGATTGTACAGCTTTAAATAGTATATAGCAACTTTTACTGGATTTTCAGTATAGAGATGTAATGCATTTGTAAATCAGCTCCATGTAAATTTTAAATCACTGATGTGATTGTTAGCAGAGCTTGTTGGTTTGTGATTTGGTGAAATTGATAAAGCATAATGCAGTCATTTGGTAAATCGCCCTTATAACAGATGTCAGTGTTGTTTCCATTGAAGAAGCCAGCTTAGCATTCAGGCTGCCACACTGCTGGAATTTATGACTGTAAATTAGTGAGTTATTAAGTTGCAAAACCTAAGTCTTTATTCAACAATTTGTATTGGAAAATTAGTTACAACACACTTGAAGTGAAAGTCAATAAAGAGCCAGAAAAAATCTGAAATCCTTAGAACAAACTTAAAGTTTGATGTAAATTCAAACTTTAAACTCTGTCTTTAAGTTATGAGGTATCTAAAGCTGTTTCACACAGTGTTACTTGAACCCTAAATTCTCCTATTTTATTTAACCTCACTGAGACTAAATTACATAATGAAGCTTAAGAAATAGAAATCTTTTTTTAAAGTGTCTGGCAGATAACGCTCAGTCATCAGAGCTGAGAGTCCTCTGGACCCCCGGTTCTACCAAGCCTGTATGGATTGTCTCTACATCTAACTTTCACTTAATTTTTTTGTTTTTGTTTTGTGCTTTCTCAACACTTTGCCTATTTGTCTCCTTCAGCTTTTTGTGATAATTATCTTTTCCTTTTAATAAAACCACACCAATTTCACTTCCTTGGTTTTGGTGTTTGCTGCTGACAGTGAAGCTACACTGACTCACCTTCCCTCAGCAGGGAGTATTTCCTTCAAAATTATTTAAGAACTTCATAAATCCATCTATAATTAGAAAAATGTCACTGAGCTGCAGCATTGATCCATCTGTTGTGAACATATGGGCTATACAAGTTACAAGGAACAGAGAAACAACGCATAGAATGGAAAAGTTGTGATTTAATAATGATAAGAACTACATAACAGGATTTGTAGTCAAGCAATATAATATAACTCTGTTTTCTGATTCCTGTCTTCCTTCATTGTTTGTTTTGCTGGCACTTCCCCCTGTTGTGACGCAGCTTGTTCCTCTTGGTGTTGGATGTGTGCCAGCGGTTCTGGGGCTCCTCTGCCCTGTCAGGTAACAGGTGTTGAACTGCACAGGGCTGTGCCCATGCCTTGATGTCACCTGTGTCGCTGTGTTGGCACTGCTCTTGTGGCAGAAACTCCTGCTCTGCTTTCCTTTCTTTCATTTTTTTCCCAGTATTCAGATTTTTGACACTTATGAAGAGTAGTGAACATTTTGTTTGCTTCACGTGCTCTGTACCTGCTCACTAGGACGTTGAAGTGGGAGGTGATGGGCTCAGTCAGGGAGCTGAAGGCTCTGCACACCCTTGTGTGCCATGCACCCTTACTGCTTGTAAGATTTGACTGTGCAGAAGGTTTTGCTATGAGTAGATGTAGCAAGTCAGCAGACTTGGATTGCTGAGAAATTAGCCTTCATTTATATTTTACCAGAGGCTTATTTTATCAGAGCATTATTCTATATGCTTTTGTGGGCTGCTGTGAAATTGTCAGTGCTTTTTAGTGGAATGGCAGGAGCATTACCTGTTGCAGAACTGTTTTGTCAGGCATGGATGAGCAGGAGCCCACGTGCTTCAGTCTAGCTTACTACTGAAGCTTAAGACCTGTTAAACACATCCAGACTATTTCCATATCTTCCATGTTTTGTGGATTCAAGCCCTGAGCTTCATCCTTCTGTGCGGGGCTGCACAGTGATTGGGGTTTATGTTTGATGCTGCCTACATAAATGCTGTGTTGAGCTTGGCTAAAGCTTGTGATTTGCTTGTTGGGCTGGTCCTGCTCAATGCTGTTACGTTTTCTTCTTAACAGTAGGTGCTGTATCTGAACAGTTTGGAAAAGGAAAAAAACCCTTATCAGCCTGGCCATGTCCACGAGGTAAATTGCAAAAGCACAAAAGGAAATTTTGTAATTAAATTCCCTGGTATATTAAGAAACTCAGGCCCCCCGTAGGGCAGCAGTGGAAGGGCAGGGCTCAGAGCAGGAAAGTTCTAGGAGCTGGGCTCTCCAGCCTGCTCCTTGGAGTCTCCTTCTACCTGTGTCATATGCAGAGTGCTGTGTGGAAGGAAAAGTTGCTAAACAGATATGGTATTGATATTAGTTTGTCTTGCCTCTGTTCTGTATTGAACTGTTAAACCTCTGAAAGCTCCTATCCTGTCACCGTTTTTTCACCCTTTTTTTTTTCCTGATGGCTTTGTTCCAGCTATATGAACTAGATGGAAGTCATCTTTCTTCATGTACTGGGCTCCGTTTTGTCATTTATGTTGCATTTTTAAAAATAGCTGTAGCCAATGTATGTCTTTCACTCCCGATCCGGAGTTTCTGGCATGTCAGATGTCTTCTTAGGTCTCACTCTTCCTATTTCAGGAGCTTCCTCTTTCGCCAGCCAGCTTATTTCACATGGCAGGGTCAGTTTCCAGCTGTCTCCTGATCAGATACACCTACACTTTCCTTTTCATGTCTATAACCCCTTCACACACAGACACAACCTCCCCCACTAAACACAGTGCCAGGAAGCTTAGGAAGGTGATCTTCTCAAAATGTTGTCTTGTTAACTGAAGTAAGGGGTTGCTTGGTTAGGTGTTGGTATTTTTTTCCCATGCCTGTGTTTTATATCTGGGTGCTACAAAGTTTTGGAGACAGGAGTCTTTATTTCTTGTTTGCTCTGCAAAACCCCTGGGCCAAGGTTGGACCCTGGGTGCTGGGGCCAGGCTGGAGTGTTATTGCGTTGGCACTGGGACTCACAGAGGCAACAGAGCTGCCTGCTCAGGCTGTTCAGAGAATTTAGAGGTTCTTTTACCATACAACAAAAGCATAATACAGACTCTGCTTTAAGCACTGGTTTATGTGAAGAACAGGGTTAAGCCTGGAGCAGCTGTCAGAGTTTAGCAAGGGCTGTCAGGTAAAGGTGGAAAACTCTGGTGCTGTTGTAACTTTGTCTGTAAATACGTTGACATTGTGTTAGCTCATGTTTGTATGGTTCTGCAGAGTAATGAGTTTTGGATGAGCCTGATTCCGTGGTGCTGAGGTCCTTCACTCTCAGTGGGAATGAAGGACATTGAGTATTTTGTGGCATAAAGGAGAATAAATTCTTAATAATCCTCTGCATAGGAAATGTTTTTAACTCACAGTATTATTCCATTCTTTGTTTTCTCAATTTGTTGTTGAAATAGAAGAGCAAAAGGTTATCCCTAAACAACAGATTGGATTTTTCTGAATATGTCATTTACATATATTTGCATGTGTAATAATCCTGCTACATATTGTTAGGCTTTGTATAGAAGCTAAGAAATGAGATTGTCATAGCACTGAAAGTGTAATAATTAAAATCTTACTGGGATACTTCAGTTGTGCCTTTATTTCAAGCAGTCTAAATATTTTTGCATAGAACTTTTCTTGTAGAGGCAGCCCACTGAGCTGAGAAAATCAGGATTATGGTTGTTTGAAAATGATTGAGCCTGCATGGATCTTATTTGGGTCTCACGTACTTACAGACCTTTTTTGTGGGGTAATTAATTACGTGTCAAGACCAGAACAATATGGATGTTTGAGAGATGTGAAATTACTGGTACTTTGGTGAACAGTTGTGTCCACATGAACTTTTATCCATGCCTGTGACCCACATGCAGGACCCGACACCTGACCTTGTGAACCTCATTTGTTGTGATTTTTACTGCTGAGGTCCCTGTACAGTTTGCTGTCACCTGAGCAGGACGCCAGTGTTGGTGTTGGAGCATAGCTGTAGTGAGGTTAGGTTATTCAGTCTGGGTTCTGGACAGGGAATTGGTTTGGAATGTTTGGTGGAAACCCTTGGCTGACACCCTCTGGCATTGCTGAGAAGACAGACCAACTTGTATTAATTTAATATGAAGTCATTTGGTGGATTTGCAGCCTTTTGCCCACGTAGGCCCAGACATTTTCAGGCTCCCATTTGCTTGTCTTAGGGCTACAGGAATGATGAGAGAAAGGATTTACTGTCGTGCGGTGGGATTCTCATAGAGCAGCTTCTCAAGGCTCCACTCACTTCAGTCTTATAGTGTCCTGGCAGAACTTCACATGTCCTCATCCACTTGTCAGTTTTGACAATACGTTTTCATAAATATTTCAAATATCTTTGGATTTGGGTTATCAACTTAAATCTATATTTCGTTGATGTCCACATTTTAGAAAATGACTACGTATACTTTTGACATAACTTTACAGTCTTCCGCTTGCAGCTGCATCAATATTTTCCAGATTATGTTGATCCCATGGGCATCAAAAACCTACCAGCAATAAGCTTGCTTTTCTTAAATACTTACAGTGACTTCTTCTAAGTTCTCACATTGGTCCACACACTGCATGATAACATAAACAAGATAACAAGGTACCATCCTTTCAGTATATGTAGCACGGTTGTGAACAGTTTCTCTCCAACTGTAAATAGTCTTAGTGGTAACTTATTTGTCAGAAACCTTTTGCAAATTGTTCTGTCCTAAAGGCCATGCAATACACCTGGGACAACCACCTGTGAAAGGGCAAAAGATAGAGCTTTTTGTAACATTTAAACCATGTGGAAAGTCTACTCTGGGTATGAACAGTATGTCCTGGATCTCTAAAAGATGACTTTTGCTTTAACCCATTTCCCCAAAGAACAAGCAGTCTTAGCACCATACTCTAGTGTTGGCTCTCCCTTTCAGCTTACATTAGTCGTGAGCATTCGGTAATATTTCTTTGTAACTGATTGAAGTAAAATATTTTGTAGTTTTGGCTGTTAGGGACTGGAAATGCTAAAAATGATTTCACTTTCAGGATCTGCAGCTGAATCATGTTTAACCAGCACCAGCTTGCACAGTTCCTATGAAGGGAGAACTTGTACTCATTTGGGAGGGTGAAGCAGGAGCTACCCTGACAGCCAGGTGTACAAGAACCTCGATGGACAGTGCACAAAGGGCGTTTCAGGACAGCAGGAATTTTTCTCCTTTTTAAAAGTAGTGCTGTACTGGAGCTGCAGATCTGGGCTCCCAGCATATCCAAATGGGGTTGTGTCATTGTGGCCAGGGCAGCCCTGGCTCCCAGCCCCTGTGCCACTCTGCTCCCAGCAGAGAAGTCAGCCCAGCATTTGTGCTGTGCAGGGTCGGAGGGTTGTACTGTTCGTGTCTTGCAGCAATATGAGATACTGGCAGATCACTGGGGTGGCCTGATTGCAAGTTGAGATAGGTCAGGAGTAGGCTGAGGGTTATTTCACAAGCTCAGAAATTAGTCTTCAGTTGTTTAATTGCCCCAAGAGCCCATTCTGTGCCTGGCACTTTTCCCTCTGTGGGAGCAGTGACCTTTGTGCAGCAGAGAGGGGCGTTAGGCTCAAAGTCTTCTTTATGGGCAAAGGATACACAAACACATTCTATATGAGGAGAGACGAGAATTTAATTGTAGTATAACTGAAATCTGAAGAGTCTCATCATTATTAGTCCAGATCTAATTTTTTACAGAAGAAAAAGTATTATTGGTGTTAAAATGTTATACACACACTTCTTATTTTATAATCCCTTCCCTCAGGTTACACTCACCCTTCCAGTATTTCTCAGGTCCTACAGTCAGTGATGTTGTTGTGGGCAGGGTAAAGGTGTTATTACCTCAAGTTGTCAACAACTGGAGTCCTTCACTGGGAGGTTACTTGGTTGCTCAATTATAAGGCTAAAAATGTAACCTTCTGTAGGCACTGCTATTAGAACTCCATGCCACATCTTCTGCTGACGTGGTTCAGGCTATGATAGAGCAAGCTCTGGAGACAGGTGTGTGCTGCAGGAGAGCCACTGCAGATGTGTCACCGATGTTTTTGACTGGTCCACTTTAGTTTTCCCCTCCCGGTAGCTTCAGTCGGTCTCAGCTGCCTTGGTTGTTCCTGGATAGGGGTGCACCTACGTACCCCCCCGCCCAAGCAGCTCCGGCAAAGCTCCCAGGCACAGGCAACACTCAGCAAGCTTAGTTATAGTGCTATTCAGCTCTTAGCAGTGATCAGCTCTTTTGCAGTGATTATCAGCTCATGAGCTTACTGAGGTGCCTTAGCAGACACAGGGAGAGAGAGGAGAAGCGCTGTTTGAAGTTCCACAGATGAATCTTTATTAGCTTCCTCCACGAAGGGTTTCAGGGACAGCACCTCTACTGAGCTGGGGAAAAGTGGGGTTTTTATAGGGTACCGAGGTTTTGAGAAGTGGTCCAATAGTACGAGTCGGGGTAGAAAGTGACCTATTGTCTTACAGGGAGATAAGAGAGGGTCCGAGCACGGGAGAAGGGTTATTTTGGCCTAGTCACCATGATTAGGCATTTCTGCCCTTAGGCGACTGACCGCCAGGAAGGCCTAGCAGACCTCACGGCTGCAACAGTCCACATCTTCCACAGTAGAATACCATCCAAGATCATTGCCAAATCTCTCTTAGGACTGGGGTCAATTTCAATAAAATCATGATGTTGACCCATTGGGAAAGGGCTGAACCATCTTTATCCCCTTTGTCTTTAACTGTGGGGATGTTGCCAAAGTTAAGGTAATGCTTTCTTTGCCTTGTTGTTCACTGTACCAACACTGTCTATGATAGTTACTGTGCTAATATCAAATCCCATGGCAACTCAAAAACATTTTAAGTCGTTTCTAATTGTAGATATGACTGTGACATAGATCTTATTTGTCATCCTTCTTGCCAAATTGTCATGAGTGCTTTCTGAAACAGTTATGTAGAAATTCTAAGTGTAATTTAGTTGGAGATTAATATTAAAATAGTAAAAGTTGGGCTTTTCCTTTGCAGTAGCCTATATAGGAAGTGGGTGGCAGAGAGGAGAGATGTTGAGTGGTACCATGAAACTCTGTCAGGGTGCTAGGATCAGGCAGGGCTGTGGCACCGCTGGGTGTGTTTATCTGCCTTGTGCAGTTTGCAGGTGGAAGTCCTGAATAAAAGAGCTTATCTAATCTCCCAGTTCCAAATGGTGTGCAGGAAGGAAGGATATTTTACTGGGGCATGTTCAAATATTTTACAACTATGGGAATGCTTTGACTTTCCTGATGAGGAGTGGAAATCTGCTGTACTCGAGCCACAAACTGGTGCTGGCCAGGAACAGAAATACAGTCCCTGAAAAAACGGAAGTAATTTTTATTCTAAGCAGTGTTATGCCCATGTCCCACTTTCTGCCAGCACTGAATGTGGGCAGGACAGGTGAGTCTTTCCCAAAATAAGACTGCCTAAACTAAAACAGGCACGGAGGCCTGGGTTTGCAGTGTTCGGGACTGAGAGAAGCAAAGTTGTGTTGATGGTGGCTGCAGCCCCTGTCAGCAGCCAAGGTGCTGCAGGAGGGGACAGTAGGCTTCTCTTTTCCTCTCAATCAATTTCATTTGTGAACTTGATGAGAATTTTCTTAAGAGGACATGGCATCTTTTAAATATGTGAGTTTCTGGTGATCCTTATATGTGAGGGGCTTTGATATACCCCAAACCTGGAAGAGTTCGTGGTCAGGTTAGAAGAGGCTTGGAGCAACGTGGTCTAATGGAAGGTGTCGCTGCTCACAGGAGCGGGGTGGAACGAGACGGTCTGTGAAATGCCATCCCAGTCAGTGTCAGGAGCTGGGGCCTTCTGTTGTAGGTGCCGCCGTGGCGGTAGCGGAGCGTTCCGGCGCGGCTGCGGCGGGTTCTGCCCGTGCCCTGCAGCTCCGCGGCGCTCGGGCCGCACAGCGCCGCTCCGGCCCGCAGGGGGCGCCGCGGGGCCGCGCGTGGAGAGCGTCCGGGGCGCACCGTGAGAGCGGGGGAGTCCGAAAACCGGGGGGGG